>JAITYT010001181.1:780061-796890 GCA_025433975.1 Liostenogaster flavolineata
AGAAGAAGAAAATATGGAACAAGCTTCCAATGAGGAAGAAGAAAGTATGGAACAAACTTCTGATGAGGAAGAAGAAAGAATGGAACAAACTTCCGATGAGGAAGAAGAAAGTATGGAACAAACTTCTGATAAGGAAGAAGAAAGAATGGAACAAACTTCCGATGAGGAAGAAGACAGTATGGAACAAACTTCTGATGAGGAAGGAGAAAATATGGAACAAAACTCTAATGAAAATGAGCACAGTGATGATGATTTACTTCCTATTGAAAAAGCAAATAAAAAATTGAAAAGAAAACAAAAAAGGGATCAGTAAGTTGACCATCTAACAATCCAAATTATTAATTTGATATAATGTTCGTGGTATAAGTATAATTGTAAATTCGGAATATATATTAAGAAAATATATTTGTTCATAATACTGTTTCATTTTAATAGGAAACTTGCAGATGATGAATTAAAAGATATGGCAGCAGATCAAAATATATTTTCATTCCCCGCTGAAGAAGAAATAATGAATACCACAGATTTAAAAGAAGTGCAACAACGTATAAAAGATGTTGTTATGGTATTATCAGATTTTAAAAGACTGCGCGAAGGAAACAGGTACATTTACTAATACGGTTTATAATTACAAAAAGTTATTTTCATAAATATATTTTACATATCTATATGCAATGTTTGTAAATCATGTTTACTATACTTATGCAAAAGTCATTTAACAATCATTATTATATTATGATAAAAAACATTTTGAACTAAAGTGTTTTCTCGCTTGTTTCTTCTTTTTAAGGTCGCGTTCAGAATATGTGAATTTACTTAGGATAGATTTATCTACGTATTATAGTTACAATAATTTTTTAATGGAAAAATTAATGCAAATATTTTCACTGGATGAATTACTTGAATTCTTGGAAGCTAGCGAAGTACAAAGGCCAATGACCATACGTACTAATACATTGAAAACTCGGCGTCGTGATTTAGCACAAGTATATCTGTTAATAATATTTATAACAAATGATACGAAATACAGTTCTAACACAAAATCTTTATTTTTGTTAGGCTTTAATTAGCAGAGGAGTAAATCTTGATCCAATAGGAAAATGGACAAAGGTTGGATTAGTAGTATTCTCGTCGCAAGTTCCTATGGGTGCGACTCCAGAATATTTAGCAGGTCATTATATTATTCAGGGAGCATCTAGTTTTCTTCCTGTTATGGCCTTAGATCCTAAAGAAAATGAAAGAATTCTTGATATGTGTTCCGCTCCAGGAGGAAAATCCTCACACATTGCTGCCCTTATGAAAAATACTGGTGTCATTTTTTCTAATGACTCTAACGGAGACAGAATAAAAGCAGTTGTTGGTAACTTTCATCGACTTGGAATAACAAATTCTGTAATCTGCAATTTTGATGGTAGAAAACTACCTTCAGTAAGTAATTCGTTATACTTTTTATTCGTTACTCATAATGCCTTATTAAAATTTATTTATTAATTAACAATATGTAACCTTTACAGGTCATTAAAGGCTTTGACAGGGTGTTGTTGGATGCTCCTTGCACAGGTACAGGCGTGGTTGCTAAGGATCCTAGTGTTAAAACTAATAAGGATGAAATAGATGTACAACGTTGTTGTACTTTACAAAGGGAATTATTATTAGCAGCTATAGATTGTGCAAATGCTCGATCGGAATCAGGCGGCATTATTGTTTATTCAACGTGTTCTGTACTTCCTGAAGAGAACGAATGGATCATAGATTATGCTTTAAAGAAACGTGATGTTAAGCTGGTACATACAGGGTTAGAATTCGGTACCGACGGTTTTACAAATTATAGACAACATAGATTTCATCCATCTTTAAAATTAACAAAACGTTTCTATCCCCATGTACACAATATGGGTGGATTTTTTGTAGCAAAACTAAAAAAATTTTCTAATATTATTCCTAAACAAGAAAAAACAGAACAAACGTCGGATTAAACTCTGCAAGAACAATTAAACTTCTTAAACTTGTTATAAATTGTATACAATTTATATTTTACATTATATGCAACACATACTTCATAGTTCGATTCAATCAATAAGATTGTAAAGCATATATCTGTACATAGTAAAACTGTAAGGTACAATTATTCAGTATCATACAAAGTAAATTTAAAATCATAGAAAGTACATCCTTCTTTTTTAAATTTATTTTTGAGAATTCATTTAGTGAAAAAATATACTCTTTAATTGTTTATCACAAAGCCGTTTTACTTCATCTGCAAATAATAACCAGAATTAATTATAATAAGTCATATCTTTGTTTGTAGAATAATAAATTATTGGAGCGGAAATATAAATAATGCTTACCATCGATTTCTATAATGCTGGCACTTTTTTGCTGTATCACAACAAAGAATTCTCTTAAATTAGATAATTTTCCAATGACCCAATAATCACTTATAGTTTTTATGATTATTTCTCCAGCTTCTTTTAATCTAGCACAATTTATCAAAATATTGGTGAAGAATATAATAATATAATATGTTAATTTATAACAATAATGACAACAATGTAAATACCTGCTAGTATCATTATATATGTCGGTAATAATTCGTAATACCTCAGGAGTCGTGAGTACATTGGAACATCTTCTGTTGTCTAAGTGTATCGTACTTTTGTATGCTAAATTAAGTTTATTAAAATATAAATATTTTGTACAAGATTCTGGTGTAACTATTACATGTTTGGCACATTGATCTGCCACACAACTAACTAATGTAGTTAATTGTGGACCTAGGAAGCTATCTAAACTTTTGAAAAAATCAATTAGTAAAGATGTTTTACCTAAAAAAATATAAACAAATATTAATTATAATTAAAATATTAATATAATTTTAATGATAACAAAATAATGCAAATTATTTTGCAAAAAATAACAAATATTTTTTATACTTACTATCTACAAATAAGCATATTGTAGCACTGAGTGCTCTATATACAACCAAGTAGAGAGAAACAGGCTTGGTAGAATAATTAATAAAAACCGTAGGTGATTTTCCAATTAAACTTGGTTCATTAATGCTGGAAGGACCAGTAACAAATCTAGAAAGAATTTTATTCGAAAATGACCAAATTAAATTAATAATAAAAATATATCTTATAACTTTAATAAATAACATACTTTCCATAATGTGAACTTGTAAATGGCGAGGGAGAATTTCGTGGCATTGATCCTCCATGTAATTCTTTTTCAAGATGAGCTGGTAATAGCGTACTTACTAAGTAGTTATACACTACTTGCATATCCTCAGGTTCTAATCCACTCCTAAGCGGATACCATATGAATTTATATTTTCTATTACCTATATATATAAAATGCCTGTATTAATAATTTATAAAAGTACAGGCAACTTACCATACGACCTGATCGTTGTAAAGAAATGCTGTATACTTTACTTGAGAAAACATTGCTTCTACAAGGTTCATGAAACATTGAACTCTTAAAAATGTAATCTTATCAAGAGGTAAAAATTGTAAACCTTGAAAAACATCTAAAATATCACTGTTATTTAACTTTAACGATAGAAGATACTGAAACAAATACATAAATACAAATATTTTAAATGTATATACAATGGCAAATGCTGGTATATGTAGAAAGCATATATGTGTATATATATATATTACATGCTTTCTTTATACCAACTTATTAATAGTATATCTTATCATTATTTTATTTATATAAACACGAGTAATTTAATTTTTCAATGAAAATTAATTGATATTTCATTACCCTTGAATAAAAATGTTCGAGCTTATGTTTCAACAATGTTATTGAACCACAATCAGGATCTTTGATAATTGTTTCAAAAGAACCCATAAATAATCTAAACATAATATATGTTTGTTTCAATAAGGCTTGACAAACACTGGTAGATACTTCATCGTTTTGATATTCCACATATTTATTACCATCCTTCTCCTTGCAGAGATATGGCACCCCGACAATCTGAAATAATCTTGTATTAAAAAAAATATATGATTCTTTCGTATTTAGAAATACTTACCATTACCATCCAAAAGTCTTGTTCGGGTTGATAATATATTTGACGAGTTTTATGAGTATAACAATAATCACAGGATTGTCCAGGATTAAAAGACCTTTAATCAAGAATATTGATAATAACAAATTTAATTTTAATAAGAAGATTATACGTACTCTGTAAACTTAATAATAGCTTCACTGAGCCCTATATTTTTAATCTGCACATCCAGTTCTTTCTCTGGATAATAATAGAGTATTTTCTTTTCTTCCTACGGATTAAAAGATTAAATAATAATCACAACTATAAATAGACCTTCGTAATATTATTCGATACTGATCTAATAAGTAATAATAATAATAAAATATAATATTCTAATATAAATCATAAATTTTAAAGACTTAGCACATTTACCTCCCCTTCCTTTTTTGCATATGTACCATTAAAGATATAAAAGTGTTCAAGAGTAACTTCAGGCTTGGATGTCATTTTAATTAACAAGGATTATGTACAAGAAATTTTAAAAAGTAATAAATAACTAACGAATAATATGTAAAACTCCTTCGCAACTATTTATTGTAGTTCCTGTTCATTCAAACATTTTAAGTGACACACGAATAACAATACCATCGTTAAATACTTCACATAGATAAGTGAATGCGCTTTCGTATTTTTCGTTGAAAACTTCCGTGACCCCTACAGTTTTTTATTAAAAATACCCGATACGTCTGCAAATGGCGCGGATTTCAATTTAATCGTTACTTTTCATTCGTAATTGAATAGCATAATTTGTGACATCACAGTTAATTACTCTTCTTTTCTCTTATGAATATCTCAATTATTGAGTTGAAAAAATATATATAATAAGTAATTTCTTGGCATTCTAATGTATCTGGCAAAAATCAATACGAATCAAATTGGTTTATAATCGAAAGTAATTAAAAATGTATAACGATTGAAAAATAATTTTTCCTTATGCTTTTAATTTTATTAAAATCTATTTAATCGACACTTTGTATAAAACTTTGCAAACATTTTAAGTGGTATTATTATCGTAAACTTCATTGATCGTAACTAAAGCGTATTGAATAGAACAGAATGTTAAAACAGTATATTATACACTTTTCTTTTCCTTACAATGTTCATAATATTTTGTGTCACGTTAAAGGTCAAGTACGAAAATCGTTACTGATCTCATATTTTATAATTCTTCATTCGTAGAATTTATATTGAAAAATTTTCTACTTCTTTATCTGCAACAATTTACTTGTTATACAAAATATTTATACAAGATATACAAAAATGGAAAAGGGTAAGTACTTACCGTGTTACTTTACCTGTGTTTTATTTTACATAGTTTTTACTTTAACAAATTTCAAATCAATAGAGAGTGGGTATGAGAATATTGCCATATAAAATTAATAATGTTTTTTTTACAGAACAATCATCAAACGTTACACAAAATTTCAATAGTTCTTTTTTTGATTCATCAATAAATAATAATAAATGTTGTGATGTTAACGTCGTTGTTTCCGAAAAAAATAGTTTTCATGAGGACCAGAAATTAATTCAAGATGATACAAAGGATAACACGTCAAAACTCTATGCCGAAGAAATTACAGACAGCACGAAATATTTATTATTGAATTTAAGTTACAAATGTACAAGACAATCAAAACCACTTTTTAAGACACCGTTATTTACATCAATAAACGATACGTGTAAAGATAGCAATAATGAAAATTTGATAAATTCTTCGAATTGTGCAAGGAACATCATTATACAAGAGGAAAGCAAAACATCGCGAATTCCGTTGAAAATACTAATAAAACAAATGTTGGACGAAGCGTTTAATAAACCTTCGACTGCCATTTCCGTATGTCGATCAAATTCAGAATTGAAAGTCGATTACCAATCAGCAAATACTAATAATCTCAAAAATATAAAGCATAACATTACACTATGCGAAGATATAACAATCGATGATTCGACACTTGCATCAGAAGTTAACAGTACGAAAGCAAGTACAGACCCGAATTGCGAAGTAAGCAGCACTACTATAAATGAAAATCATTCTTCTGATTCGTCGGATGAATCGATTTTAAACTCCTCAAAATTACGCAATGCTAAATTGATTACAATCAATGAAGAATCTACCGATTTTTCATCCGATGTAAGTCAAATAAACTGTAGCGGTCTGTATCTAAATAAGCTTATAAACCTGAAACACATAAAAATAAATAACAAATTAGAAGAAGAGAAAATCGAAAATTCCTTGATTCATGATTCTTTTCATAACAATAATAATTGTTCATCATACGACGCAAACAAGAAATTAAATGGTACTTCTCCAGTATTTAAAGTTACCCATAGAAATAAGAATCTAAAAGGACAACGATGCTTGGACGACTGGAGAAGTAGAGAAAAAGTGGTTTTAAAAAATGTTAGGAAATAATTATATACAGATTTATTAAAATATTCTCTATTTTAAATACCTATTCTAAAATTAATATATTTTTTTAACAGATTTCACCGAAAAAAGTAAAACCGTGTACAAGTGCGTTATTGTCAAAGCATTATACAGGTAAATATGTTATGTATTACGTTATGTACTTCCAAACAGCCTCAAAAATATTTGTCATTTTTCAGAAAAACTACAGACGATCGATAAAATCAAACATCGTACAATACCACGTATAATAATAACTTCGCCTAATGAAAACTGATGTCAAGTCAGTCAAGGCAACATGTTGACAATAATTCACAATATTGTGTCACTAGTTAAATTAAGAGTAAAAAAAGTAATCTACCAGCTTGTAAAATGTTGTGAAATAATAATAGAAAATATAAATGACTTCATAATTGATTAATAAAACTATTTATTTAAAAATGTAACCGCTTGTGTTTTATTTTCAAATCGAGCACTAAATAAATAAATAAATAATATAAAAAATTTGTTGGTGTTACGAAGAAGTTAAATCGATAATAACAACGCGATTATTAAATAAAAACCTAATATATAAATTGATAATGTATATATCTATTACAATAATTATTTAAGTGTAGATATATATTTATACAATGTATACAAATATATGGAAGAGTTAAAAACAAAAGAAAACAACATTTGTATTCGTAATTCTTACAATATCAAATACATAAACATTTATGATACGTATTTAATATAAATCGGTGTATATAATATAAAATGTAAAAATAACACATTATACCTAAGACTAAATTTTGATTTATTTTGTTCATTATCCGAATTATTGAATCAATCTTCTTTAATTGTAATTAAATTTTGCCACCTATTCTCTCCGTTACGCTACACACTTATACATGGTTCATATTTGATACAAATTATTCATTCGGTTAAATTTTATACTAAAATCAATAAATCAAGATTAATAAAGAAAATATATATTTATTAATGCTTCTTTTTAGAATACACATATCACGTATGAAAATGTTCTATGGCGTGCTTCCGGTCAAAATAGAAGCATACTGAAGTTACCGAACAATCGATAAGGAAGTTCAGAATGGAAGCCAGTCATAAACAGCTTATTTATCTTCATAATAATCTGTCTGTACAAACGCTCGTAACGTATAAAAAATCTTGTTGGAGTTTTACGTAAGTATATTCGAAATTAACATTTAATTATATTTCTAAAGAATCGCATGCAATGATCTTTTTAATAATCTGTCATATTACGAGCGTCTTATATCTTATCACACAAAACTTAACCTCTAACTGTGTTCAGTTACTAACATTAAGTTTTAAAAAATAACATGCATGTTATTTTATTAGTAAAATACGTAACTGAATGATAACCAAAAATTGAAATCTGTGTTATATACATTATTATGTAATAAATATTTTTAAAAATTAGTCGTCAATAAATATGGTCTAAGATGAATTGTATTTAATTTAAGGATATCAAGGTGTATGCTACAGTTGCAGATGATCAATGTTGGAAGGATGGTATTGTCGTTCTATTGCAAACAACAATGCAGATGCAGAAGACGATGATGAGGACAGCCCTGAGGAAGAAGTGCCTAATTACAAGGATCAGTATCGAAATCTTAAACGAAAATTAAAATTTTTAATATATGTACGAAAGTTTTACGAATTTCTATAAATGATGCGTTTTACTTATCTTATTTATTGATCATAATAATTATAATATACAGGAAAATGAATGCTTTCAAGAAGCTTTGCGATCTACTCAGAGAAAATTGCTAAAAGTAAATAGAGATAAAAGTTTTTTGTTAGATAGATTATTGCAATATGAAAAGGTAGATGCATCGTTCAGTGAAAGTGATGAAACTGAATCGTCCGATGAAGAAGTCGCTAGACTTGATACTTCCAAAAGGTAAAAATATTTATTTTGTCCGACAGTTATTTTGTTCACAAAAGTAAAACTACATTAATATTACACGTTACAATGATATCTACAGGAAAAAAGTGGAAATGAATGTTAGTAATCATACTTCTCATCATTCAAGTACAGTCACAAAACCTCTTAGTACTAGTAAAAAGAAAAAACCTACACCAAAAGTGTCAAAAACAAATAATACCCCTACAGTAAGTGCAGTGCAAATTCTAAATGAGTTTTTATTCTGTAGTTAATTTCAATGATAACTTTTTTTTATTACGTCTGGTAAATCAATGACTGTCTTAGGTACAATCATCTAATAATATGGTGCCAATATCCTTAATGTCAGATGGACACATGACACCAGAAGAAGTTGAAAGACATTTAGAGTCTCGTCAAACGTTTTTAGAACTTGTGCCAGAAAAGGCACCACCGACTGTTCCAACAGAAATGTTCAGTAACGATCCCTCGCTCGACAGGTAAACATTATATATGCGTCATACCATATTGTATATGTTTTTACATTATTTTATATGGAAAGATAAATGTAATAATTTTATTTGTCGTAGCGAATCAAATGAAATTGGTGAATTAGAAACGTCTCCTAGCAATATGGGAGAAGATTGTCTCAGCATGGATATGATGGCTGAGTGACATACATTCATTTGTAGATTACTGCTTAATTATAAATTGCACATAACTACATGTTTTGTTAATATTATTTTATTCATTTAACTTATCTGTATTCATGATAACGTAATACAACTTTTTATACATATAAACATATGTATTGTGAATACTTTTATAAATAGTTTCGCTTCATTCCTTTTAATTACGATATGACTTTAAATTGTACTATTTGTTTGGATAAAGTACATATATGTATACAGTTTTTTCTTAAAATATCAAGCTTCAAATTTATAACTCTTACAAGAAACATGTACACGTTAATTTATAAAATACTCATTAGACATACTTCTAAGCATAATTTACTTAACAAATTCTATGAATGTGTGTATTTATATCCTTTTTCTCTAGACGACGTGTATACGTACATCGTTAATTTTTAATTATTCATTTGTTCATTGTTTACAGTACGGCACAACAAACCCAATCGATTTTGTAAAATAGGCAACATTTTCCTGATTTCATGAAATCGCTAATTTTACAAATTCGATACAACATATATATATATTGTGAAACACAGACAAAGATAGAAGTTATCTGATAATTTTTTTGGTATTTCAATTTTGCTAATATTTCAGATTTTTGATAAATTCAGTTAAAGAAAACAATATCGAGGCATATTGGCAAATTGACACGTGGAATATCGTTGAATCATATCTTAACTAAAAGAACAGTTTACATTCAGATTGCAAAATTTGTTACAGTTTAATTCGTGTCGGAAGCAGCGACTTCCCAACTGAACAAATCGAGATTTTAGAATCAGAGTTCTTTAGAGAACGATTGATGTTCTTGCTTCCTTAGAGTACAGTTAAATTACAAGTGTTGTTACAGTGGGGCTAACTGTAATTACTTTTTGCTACCATACTGTAACAATACTCAAACACCTATATGCATATATCAGAATTAGGAATCCAGAAATAAAAAGAGAATGTTTACCACGTTGCAATACAATGCCAGGCATTTAGTTAGAAGATGCTGTTTTAAATAATGATTGGAAAAAAGCGTTCTTATCAATTCTTAATTATGACCGAAGAGACATTTGAGTCTAATTTGCTGTATGGCTCAGACCAAGAGGTCGGAAACGATGCGGCGAACATGTTAATCATGAATAGAAAATAAATTGTCAAGAAATTCTTATTAAATTTAAATAATTTTAACGAATAGGAAAGGAAACTCGTTAGATTAGTGGAAGAAAACTACGACAGATTTGATATATCGAGTGAAATCGATGTTATGTTTTCTTAATTTGAAAAGTCGAAATCGAAAGCGATTTTAGTCAGAACCGATGTACCGACAGTTGTGACTTTTTTCGATTCTTCATGACTATTTCGAGAGTCAAAATCGATATCTAACTGCTTTCAAACCTTAATAAGAGTTCATGAATAACCTGTTTGACGTGACTGCAACGTAATAAAATTGAAAATGCAATAAATTTAAATTATATGTAATATTAATAGAATATTGTTAAATTACATAAACAAGAGTTGCAAGTGACGTTTCAAGTAAAAAAATGAAGAGGAACGATAAATCGAAAAAAAAGAAAATTACAAACATAGTGCTATAAGTTAATAGTGTATTCGTATAATTAATAAATCATAAGCGATTAAATAAATGCGGCATTTTTTGATTTAAAAAATATAACATTGAATATTGATGTCTCCTTCCACTATTATCTGCAATTGCATTTCTCTATTAATATAAACAAAAAGTGTTAGTTTCCACTAGGTTATGATTTGAAATATTGCATTTTTATTATAAACAATACAAAAGAAAGTTGATAAACAAATCTAAGTAAGTTTGATAAGATCTTTTATTTTTGAACAAGTAGGTTTGATTCATTATTGATTCTTTGCTTTCATATTTTATATCAATATTATTTTACTAATATTTATATCAGTTATCTGTATCTATTTAAATTATATTTTAACTTCATTTTACTATTCTTTACTACTAACTTTAATTTTAATATTCAGAATTATATATAAAATACAAAATTTTGTAGTAAAATGGCTACGGAAGAATATACAACCATTTTCGAATGGCATCCAGAATTGATATTAACCAACGAATATCCAGTTACATGGCAAGGATTTTTAAAAGTTCCACATCAATCAGACATTGGACTACAAAAAAGAATAAGATTGAAATTATTAGTACCAAATTATCCATCATTAGATGGTGCTGTACTTAATTTTGGTAAAAGCTTTACATTCCTAAGATCTAAAGAATTCAGTAAAAATATTACCAAATTAATTCAAAGCGCAACAACGGTGTCGTCATTTCTAAGATTATTACAAACATATATTGTGAGTTTTATAATATTGTATATTACTGAGTGATATTAATCTCATTCTTTTGTAATAAAAAATTGCATGTCAATATATAGAATAGTTTTATCATCGCTTCGTCTGAAGTATCTTCTATGACAATCGATACATCAACAATTACATTGCTTCAAGATTTAAAAAGTACTTTTGACCTAGAGTCTGTAAGTATGTTATTTACAGAAGTAAGTATATTAATCTATTATCAGCTATATTAATTTTATGTACTATTTTAAAAGGAGATTCAATTATCAACTAGAGATTGTTTAAATATCATCAGATTATCATCAAAAAACGTTAATCTCGTATTACAAGCAACTGATTGTAATATAAATCCATGGAAAGTAATATCCTGTGATTTACCTGATGTGCCAGCTCTTGGTCTTTTTGAACAGAATCTACCAAGCTTAAACATTACGAAAGATAAATTTAAACAGCAAATAGAAATATTTCAAAGCTCTTGGAGTTGTTTAAAGGAAATTGACAAGCAAGTTGATTTTGAATCTATATTTCGAATAAATTAATATTCTATCTTTGATTGAATAAAAATCATATAAGACATATAATATAAAGCATAAATTTACTACTAGATATTGTTGGGTGATAGATCCAGTACCACCGAAACCTTACCATCTATATAGAAGAGTTTATTTAACACAAGCATTGTCTGTATTGATTACAATAGATCCATTACATCCTACCACTCTTCCTGAACTCAAATTTTTAGGTAGTGATAATGAAGTGAAAAAACGAAGAGATATCGTTTCTAATAACATACATGTACGTGTTGTAATACTATATCTTTTTGTACTTCGTTTCAGTGTAATTTTTCAGCATTATTGAAATTTTGTAGATGTGGAATCCAGATAACAATATGTTATCCAATTTGTTAGTATTGTTGGATATATATGAATTTCCACAAAAAGAAAAAAAAGAAACTAGTAACGAAGAAAACAATGGTATTGTTGCCGATGAGGAATGTTGTATTTGTTTTTCTTTGGAATTAGAAAATGAACATTTACCAAATAAAATTTGTGATAATCAAAAATGTAGAAGACACTTTCATACATTCTGTTTATTACAGGTACATAGCATGTCATCAAAAAATTGATGTATCGAATTATCTAAAATATGCTTAGTAAAATTTCATTTTTATAGTGGTTGCAAACAGTTGCTGGAAACGAAGTTGCATTTAATCATATTCATGGTGTCTGCCCTAATTGTGGAGAAAAGATATCTTGTATCATCAAGTGATTTGATAAATAGCATAATATTTAGTTATAACAATAGTATATTAAGAAATTATTTTCTAATAACAAAAATAAATCTCTATAAATTTACTAAAAAGTGCTACACAAATATATATTATTTAAATATGTGAATATAATAATATTTCAATTCCCTTGTCCATTTTTCGATAGATGTATTAAACTGAGGAGTACCGCAAATCAAGATTAATGTTGTCTCAGGTTTATCACAGTGAAGTAAGTTTACAACTGCTTCGTTATCTATATGACCTCTTTTCACTGTAACACCATGAAAATTTATAACGTTATCTAAAAAAGATATTTACGATAAACAGTTTATCCTTATTTTTAATATATATTAATTACGTGTCTTTTATAAACTTTTTTGCAAGCTTGTTTGGAAATCATTAGAATTACTTAATATTTTAATTTACCAGCATTAGTGATCTGTGATATATACAGAGTACATATAAAATTCCAATAACTTGATAAATATTGTAATTCTTTTTTAAGAGGGACATGCAAGAGTGATCGAAATCCAGCAATAAAACTTATTCTTGTATCTTCCTCTTCATTATCAATAATGCTTTTGGCTATAGGATAAACTGCAGCTATTCCAGAACCAATACTGAACATTATTATTTTCTTAAAACTGGAATCAGGAAATTGAATTATATGTAAACAATACTTTTCAATTTTGAATAATCATATACCTGTTGGATTTGTACGTAAAATCTCCATATGGTCCTCTAACATCTAAAGTATCATCTATTTTTAAATGTTTTAAACGAGTGCTAAAATTACCATTTGGATGAATTTTGATCAAAAGAAGAAAATTTCTTTCTGTCCAAGAAATAGGCGTATATGGTTTTGACATGGACCATGAGTGTATAATAATGTACTGCCCAGGATTAAAATACAATTTTTCTTCTACTTTTGTTTCACCTTCGTTATAAGGTAAAGAATTGTCAAAAAAGATATATATTATAAATATACATTAGAAAATAATTTTGAGTATAAACCTTTGTATTCTAAACATAAAAAAACATAATCCTCGCATATTTCATAAATATCATTAATCGTAAATGGTTTATAAGAAATAGGTGACAATAAATTTTGTCTTCTTTTTTCTTCGATATTCTCTTTTTTTCGTTTTTCCCACTGATCCAATAACATTTTATGAACATCTATGATACAAGGATTACAGCCATTACCGCAACAGCTTTCTTCCGAAGGAGTAACAGGTCGACTGTTGCAGTCATTTTTACTTTTATTCTCATCTGAATTCATTTCTAGTGAAAAATTCAGAAAATACTATCTTTCTTAATTACCAATTCTTAAACAAGTTAATTAATCTTACATTACGACTCTAAGATTTAGATCGTATAACCTTTTTCATCGTCATTTTATAAATTATGTAAGAAATGTTAAAAATTGCAATAAATAAATAAAAATATCGTTATTTAGTATCTGAAAGAAATCAATACGTTTGTGACTTATTTTTAAAATGTCCTTTCGCTTATTTCAACATTGAACGTTCATTGTCTGATCATATTAGGTTTATATAGTTAATTAGCTGATTAATTTAATAAAAATCCATATATCTCACATGTTAAGATTTTAAATTACAAGATGTTGACACAATTCAGGCAAAGTCGTGATAACATGTTAGATTTTTATATGATTTATATGATTAGAATTTTTTGCTAATATTGTACAAATACGAAGTTAGTAAAATGACATAGTCTTTCATTGTAACCGTCAGACAAAGTACAATTTATTACGTATATATCATGTTGACACATGGTTTATTGTTTAGAATTTTAAGCAGTTTTTGAAGTCTCAATCTTTTAATATATAATACATTATTATCTAAACTCTGTATCATATTTTATATAAAATACAGTACAAAATACATAGTTTTAAAAGTGCTTAAAAAGAAAGAACATGGATTCGTCACCTAGAAAATGGAAAAATTATCTATTAATACAACCATCACTAATGATTTTATTATTTGCTCAATCAATGTCAGGTAAATTCATAATAAGAATCGTGCTTTATTTTATTCGAAATACATGAAAACAAGTGATTTTCTTTTAGGTAACATTTTTACAGATTTAATAATAAACAGAACATGTAAAATGTTATTAGGAATAAATACAACTGAATGTGATATATTGCGTGTAAATGGCAGTAGTAAAGAAGCTGTTAGAATAAATTCTTTAGTTCAACCAGAAGTAAGTTTGATAATAATATCTAAATCATTCATTGAAAGTATTTTACCAGCCTTTCTATCCTTATCATTGGGACCTTGGAGCGATAAATATGGAAGAAAACCCCTTATAATAGCAGGTTATGTAGGTAAAAATATTTATAGAATCTTGTCTCATACAATGACATGTAAAATAATACATTTAGTTTTTACATTCGATAAAATTTAATTGTCTGTATTTTAGGTTCTGCAATTACATATGTTCTTCTTTATATCATGACCATCCAGGATGTTCAACCTTGGTACTTCTTATTAGCCTCCATTCCATCTACGTGTGTCGGTGGAATCTGTATACTTTTTCTAGCTTCATTTTGTTATATATCTGACATTACCGATAACAACAATAGAGCATGGATGCTAGCCTGGTTAGAAATATTAATTTCACTCGGGCTTGTCATGGGAATGTTTGTAGGTCCTATGATATTAAATGAATACGGATATTCTGCAGTATTTGGAACATCTTTTATATGCATAGTTGTTGCAGGATTGCATGTATTGTATTTTGTTCCTGAAACTATACAGAGCACACATCCTGTAAGTAATGATTAAAAAACAAAAATTTCTTTTTCTGGTCTAAGTCAAATTATTTTCAGGCTACGTGGACTACTTTATTTGACATAAATAACATAAAAGAGCTTATAAGCACTTGCATTAAAAAACGACATGGTTTTGACCGATATGCAGTTTGGTGTTGCATTGTGTGCTTGACTTTATCTACTGTAACAATGCAAGGTGATATAGCAATTGGATACTTGTTTGCTTCTGCGAGACTCGGTTGGAATGTAAAGCAGTATTCTGATTTTTCTGCTATAAATATAACTCTAGTCATCGTAGGAACATTATTTGGAATTAAAATTATAGGAGCATACATAGGTATTAAGCACAACTTATTAATAATATATTATAACGTACAAACTTACGTGTATGTTCTTTAAATAGAAATATTAATATACTAAATATAATTTCAATTGATGATAGGTCTTCCGGAAACATTCCTAGCTATAGGGTCAGTGATATCATCTTTAATAGGTGCTTCTGTACGAACTTTTACATTGCAATCTTGGCATATGTATTTAGCTGTTGCTGTAGGAATGTTAGGTGGCACTACATCACCCGTCATTCGAGCTATATTGTCGAAATCAGTTCCACTGCATGACACAGGTGAAAGATTAACGCACTAAATGCCATGCTGATCTGTCTACAGATCAGCATTTACCATATCAAATAACTCTTTCAAAGACGAGGAACATAATATAATTAAAAATTTCTGTAAAATAAGTAATACCAATTGCTTACGATAACTTACTTTCTATATTAGATAAAAACCTTTGTCAATTTCCAGTAGTATTTAATGCATTATTTTCTGTTTAATTCAATAGGTAAAGTTTTTTCCTTAACAACATCCATTGAAACGATTGTACCATTTGGAGCAACTTTCTTATACAGTACTGTTTATACGGATTATATGCCACCAATATATCCTTCGCCAGTATGGCTAATATCAGTAATTTTATTTATTGTAATGATATTAGTGCTAATAAGTATACAAGTACACATTACAAGATCAAATAATGCAGAGTATGGATTACTATCTCAAAATAGTGAGTAAAAGGTGCTTTAGAAATTGTAATATTTAATTTTAATATTTTAGAATAATTTCAAATTCGAAAAGTAAGGAAATATGCATATAATTGTAGTATGTAATTGTACAATTCTCAATTTTTTAATTGTACAAAGGTGCTACTTCAATATTTGTGATATTATACCGATATTTTATTAGGTAGTTTTAAATAGAAATTGTGATATTATTTAAAATCATATTCATACATATACAATTTTTAATTAAACAAAGTATTCGTTTAATAACGTTATATATATACATATATATATATATAT
>JAITYT010001181.1:811391-839513 GCA_025433975.1 Liostenogaster flavolineata
AAGCGTAGCGAAGCGAAGTGCAATCACGAATGAAACTTCGAGGCGCTGGAACATCGAAGACCTGCTGACCGGTCGTCATCTCTCTTGCCTCTTTGGCACATCGGGTAAGTGTGTAAAAATTATATATAATTCTATATAAACTGTTATATAATTTTGTGCGATGTGTTTTAAAACAAAGCATGGCGTATCGACCGACGTCGCAATTTACACATTGATATCGTGTTCGTGTCGTATTTATTATATTGTTAAATTGGGTTAAATTGGGTGGTTTATAAAAGATAGTTAATCGTTACATCATCGTAATAAATGCAATTGGATTTTTGATAAAAAGCGAGTCCGTACGATTTCATCAATAATTAATTTGCCATATAATGCGTCGTTATTCGAGCGATCAATCGGCAGCATAAAATTCAAAACATTCTTCATATCAATTGAATTCCGATCGATTGAATTGTAAAAACAGTAAAAATAGAGAGAATGGAACAGGGGCAGGAAGATGAACATCGTACTTCATTCGTTATACGTTGCTTCGATACTAATTTGAAAAAAAAGATCATATAACCGCACGTAGGGAAAACGACGAATATGATAAAAAATGTATAGAAAGCAAAGTTATGTGTACATTACATTCGAAAAAAAATGGCAAACCAAGTATAGCGTTGCTGCGTTCAACGTGTAGATTATATCGATACGCTCTCTGTTCCCTTTCATATTTACATCTGAATATGTTTCTATTTTTTTTGTCGTATAAAAAACACACACACACATACAGCCATAGACACATAGATACATCTACGAAAATATTAGGTCTACCTAATCACAAACTTCGATATTGACTCCTTCGACCATTGCATTTCTACGTATGTGTTCCATATATACGAGAATAAATGGTCAGTAACCATAACAATTATATTATTCCGTAAATATTAATTAATCTATCGAAAACGTATTGGTTTCTTTTCATTCAAAAACGACAAAACTTTCCGGTAGACCTAATACTTCTCAGAATGATCACACGTATCCATGATACTAAGAAAAACGAAAGCTGCCGCGATACACGGTCACGATTCCGATTTTCGATTTGCGTTTCGTATGTGTCTCGACCATCAATTTTTATCTCCATTCGGTACGACGTAAAAATCTAGAAAGAAACACGTAGCGCATTTTCTTCCAGCACGTAGAAGGACGAGCGTTTCGATCAGAAGCGGATCACGAACGAGAATCGTATTTGACGTGTCCCTGACAGATCGAATCGTCCTCCTCAGTCTTGTTTCTCGATTTCAATGCCTCAGGAGACGTTCCAGTAGCGAGTCGTAGTCTCTTTCGCTCCGTATCGCGTGGCAGGACGGGTGGGAGCGAGCTAAGCCAGTGATTTCTCGAGCGGGAAACGAAAGCTGTCTGGAGACGCGTTACCTTGCCTCTTGCCGGGTTACGACGCCTCGGGATCAGTTAGCGTCGCGACACTCGCGGCGCAGGTCGTGCGCGAGCGACGTCGATTCTTCCGCGTGGATCGACCAGCACTCTACCAACCCAAGTGCATCAGTTTCAAGGTGTAAATCAACTCGATCGAGATTTGACTCGTTCGGTAGTCTTGATCAGTTTCTAGGTGTAAATCAACTCGATCGAGATTTTGCTTGATTGTTAGCCTTGATCAGTTTCTAGGTGTAAATCAACTTGATCGAGATTTTTCTCGTTCGCTAGTCTTGATCAGTTTCTAGGCGTAAATCAACTCGATCGAGATTTTTCTCGTTCGGTAGTCTTGATCAGTTTTTTCAGGCACGAATTAATTCGATCAGGGTTTTTTTAGTTCGATAATCTTGATCAGTTTCTAGCTACGACTTAATTCGATTTGTCTCATTTAGTAGTTTTGATCAGTTTCAAGGCGTAAATTAATTCGATCGAGACTTCTCTTGTTAGGTAGTTTTGAGGTCTAGATTAACTCGATACTCTCGTTACTTCGGTACTCTCGTGTCTCGAGATTTAAATTAACTCGATCAAGACTCTCGTTCGATTGTCTTGAATCTCGAGGTTTGAATTAACTCACTAACTCTCACTCGTTGTTTCATTACGTCTCTGAAAAGTTCCCAGTTATCGTGGAGTCGAGTGTATCGCACGTGGACCTCGATTATGGGGCTAAATGGGGGCTGATGGGCATTTTCGAGTGACCTTGTCCCTCAGGAGGGAACCGGCGGCAGGCCCGGTCTACTGCAAGATGGAAACGTCGGCCAGGTTTCGACAGTTGAAGACCGTCAAGCTGAGCTGCGAGGCGATGTATCGTTTGGACATCAGCTTCAAGCCGCCGCAACTGCTGCAGTGGGTAGAGCCAATGTGCGAATATGGAATGCATCGATTTCGATTTGATCCGTTGCTCGTTTCGACGCATGAGAGAAAAGAGAGAGACAGGACACTTCCGCCGTGCCGCATGCTACCTGCAATCCTTGCGGTGTTTATCGTCCTGCACGGAGGTCTCGTGGAAAATTGGATTGGGACCCTCCGTCGAAAAATCGTACCAATCTAAAAAGCCTCGGTGTTGATCACGTTTCGATCGGTGAAACTCGCAAGTTTTGCCTCGAACGCTATCGTATCGTATCTTATAAAATTACGACGTTTTATAGATTCCGTGTTTCCCCTCGTTTTCACGGTACGATCGAAAGTTTCGTAGCGAAGCACTTTTTCTCCCCTCGTTCTCATGGTGAGATCGAAAGTCCTTTGGCAACGCGTTTTCCTCCATTTTCGCGGTATAATTCACAGCGAAGCATCATATTTTCTCTTAATTTCAAGGTACGATAAAAGGTCTCCTAGCGAGACACCGTATTTTTCCTCGTTTTCGAAGTAGCTTGACTCGTCTTGCTCGAGGACGAGGATCGTCGAAATTCTTCGTTCGTTCAATTTTTCGAGGTAAGTAGGTGGATGGGTTGGTGGGTGAGACGGTGGTCGGAATACGTCGACGTGAACGCGAACTAAAAATGGAAATTTTAAGATATCGCGTGATTTGGTTCACGAGTACCCGCGTTGCCACTTAATTGTAGCCTACACGAACGTGAAACTCGCTTATTTCGTTCGTTCTTACGGCGATGCACGGATTAAGTCAAAATTGATAAACCGCACGCATACCGATGACTCGTTTACGCCATCGGTATGGTACATTTTTATCGGGAATGAAGACGGATCGTGAAACGTTAAGGTTCCGTTGGAATGTTGTTTCCTTGGGATAATACTTAACGTCGGTTTCAATCCGCTAGATTCAATCTTGAACTTTAAACTTTGAAGCCGCGTCTCGTCAAAAGAGAAAATAATCGTATTTGATACTTAAATAATTTTACTTCTAATTTTAATTACTCTTGTACCCATATATTATATTGTAATATGGTCGTATTGTACGGTGATTAATCGATCGCTGTCTCACGGAACGAGTATAATAGAAGTCATTCTCATTTCGTTCGGATAAATGTGTCATACCGTGGAAGTATTACGGCCAAGTAACAACAAAAGACTTTCAAACGAAGTATTGAGAAACCTATCGAAGCTTTAAAAAAAAAATCACCTATTTGAACGCGCCGTTTCACCGATATCGGAAACAACACACCTTCCCTACTTCGGTTGTGTCACGCGATGACCATTATTCTTCGAAAAACATAAGGCAAATCCTAACACAGATTCTTTCCTATAGCAAGGAAGGTCTTTTCCAACGAAATCGACGTCGAAACACGTCAGAAGCGTACATAAATATTCATATGTATTCTATGCTATTCATCAGTTTTCCATAACATCGTTATTATTTTATTTTATTTATTTATATTTATATATATATTTTTTATTATTTATCATATTATTATTGACGCTAAACGTATCAGTCAGCGTCGCATCAACATATAAATGGAAAATAACAAAAAATCGGTTTGGCACGGAACGTGTTAATGAAATTGGCAGCGCGCTCCGTAACGAGGCGAAACAATACCCTGTCGTTGGACCAACAGATCGAGCCCTGTCATTATCGTCGTTTCATCGTGGATTGCGATTAACGCGTCTATCATCCACATCAATTTCATATGTTTCACGCAGTAACCACGAAATTTTTGCGATAATATACGAATCATAATATTTATAACAACGCGCTTGAGAGTTGTTAAAGCCGTTAAGCCGCGAGTTAAAGCCGTGAAAATCGTACGAGTCGTTGTTTAATTCGTTTGGTATGATCGCACTCCATAACAGTGAGAATTTTGAATTATTGTCACGTCGTAATTCCAACGATGTGAAAATTCACATTATTTCGATAGGCGTTTTTATTTTTTTTCCAGTGTGAGTTTACACGAATTGCAAATTTCGAGGTATAAAATACGGATGGTCGCAGTTAACGGCGAAATTTTACCGACCTATCCAATTAAAGTTGCTTTATACGGTTCGAGAAAGGAGCAGAATTTTTCACAGTCGAGAAATCTGTTTCGAAATTCTCTATGAAATTGCTAATGTTTAAATTACGATCATGTGGTCGAGTTATTTTTTTAAGACGAAACCTCTCGGTATTTTTGTATTCATAGAATAATAAAATATCGCTCGTTGAATCGAATAACTTATCGAAATCACAATTAAAGCTATAATACGATACAAAGAACGGAGAATGTTAAGTTTCTTAAAATCGGAAAATACTTAACTAAAATGAATTAGAAATTAAGAGTCGGCAAAGCGATTAAACACCATGCAAAATATTGTCTTTTGAAAGTATCGAATACGAAATTATATTTCGATATATATATATTATATTTTCGATATATATTCGATAAAAGAAGAAAAATGCATTGCATGCACTTGATTTTTTCAGCCTCGAGTACCAGTAGCCTACTCGGATTTTAATTTTTAAACGCTCTTAGATTTAAAGATGGAATAAAATTCGATACATTTCAAAATGGAAGCGTCACTTCGAAAGAAGTCATTTTCAAATTGAATATCAAGCTGTATATTCATTAATTAAATATACATTAATCTTTAAATTTGAGTTAGGCCGTGTCGAGTATCACTCGAAACGGGGAAGAGACTAAGCAAAATTTCATACGCTCCGACCACACGATTTCCACTGTCCTCGCGGAAATCGTCTCGCGTGCGAGCATTCGCGTCTTTCCCCAGTCTTATCATACATTTCGACGCGCACGAAAATCGATTCGACATCATTGCCACTCGAGACGTCTAAGAAGATTAATCGTTCCAACTACGGTAAGGCGTTTCAATGTAACACCAATCTACCTTTCACCCTTTATTACTTTGTACCTTTGATGAATGCATCTCTTCGACGAATCGTGCCTACGTCGAGGCGTTCTCAGTCTCCTTTGACGCCTTTGACGTTCGAACTTCGTGTCTCTGACTTTAATACTAACGAGATTGGATCGACGTCAACGGAATGATATTCGCTTTGCCCGGCGCAAGAACAGTGAAATAACTATGGATTCTTCAAACATGGAATCTTCTTTAATCGACTCCTTTCTCATCGGTATCGTCCTATCGATATTATGATCTCGAATATCTGCGTACGAACGTGCATCCAAAGGACAGTCGATTGCATTCCGGATATCGTATTTAACACGTTGATCGCCATGTTGGTCATATAGCAATAAAAACGTAATAAAAGTTGAAAAAGCGTCGAGGAGGCAGGTCGAAGAAAATTGTCGATATTCTCCGTAAGACGTTCCGTCGGTCCCCGATCACTGGATTATGCATTATACTCGAGGGTCATAAAGACGAATAGCCCGTCGTTTTAGCTTTCTCGGAACGTGAAGCACGAGCTCCACGGGAAGGCTAGAAAAATTCCAAACGTACGGTATATCGTTGACTCGTACTACTTGAAAGTCGGTTTCTCCGTTCTCCTAGCGAGCAAAACGAATTTTTTTTGTCAGTTATTCGCGTCGACGGGTATCGAGAGACGACAGATGTTCCTCGTCGTTCCTATACAAATTTAAAAGTCGTGCGAAGAAAGGAGGAGGAAGAAAAAGAGAGAAATCCAAGGAGAACAAAAGAATCCGACGATAACTTACGATCCAAGTTCGTCTTACCACCAGGGATGAGAAGGATTACGACGTATCGCTGTATAGGAGTACTAATAACACCGACTTGGCCGTATTACCGGAAATAGACTCGAGCGCGATAAGTGCGCGTCCATAAAACTTTATTGCGTCTTCGTTGTCGTTCTTCTCGTCTTCGTCGTAGTCGGCATCGCCCTCGAGAGACGCCGGAAAGAAATTTTTTGGCAGACTCCCTTGGGTAGGATCTACGTGCGTGAGATTTTGAGAAGGTCACGATCCGTCATTTATCTCGCTCCTCGATAAAGATAATTTACGAGGGATTCGTATGGACGAGTCTCGATGGAAACGTTTTAACTTCGGATTCTAACTTCGAGGTCGATCCTGAATGGAATTTAGTGATTTTTTTACTACCAACTTCGCACAGTTCGCCTACTCGTATAAAATAGAAATAGAAGAGATTTAAATTCTTCGTACAACCCCGTTCCCAGGGATTACTCTGGATCGCGTGTGAAGTTTCGGCGACCACAGCCCTTTCGTGAATTTATTCGGAAGTGACAACTTGTGGATCTCCGACGTTGTCACCGCGCGAAATTAAAAATTCCAATTTTAAATATCAGCTTTAAACGTTGACGTTCTTTCAGATGGATGGTTCGTTTCATAATTTATGTAAATTCGTCCGCGAGCTCGATTGCTCTTGCTAATTTAAACTGGAAATTTCTTCGACCTGGACGATCGTTCTCACAAGACACTCCGCAACCGCGAAAAAATGCATAAACGATTCCGCGCGATAAATTGCTTTTCTCTAGGTGGTATCGATCTATAGCTTGAAAAATCAATCCTCTATAAGCGCATCGATCGTCGACCATCGACGAGGTTCCTCAAATAATTAGATTATAATAAAATAAAAGGTCCGACAAAATGAAACCGGGACCAAATAAATTGCCTCTTTCGTGCGAAGTTTTCTTTTTTACTGATGCGTCTGTGAAGTGTCTGGTATCGATTAATCGTGCAAGCGGAGCGTTTTTCACGCGTTCGATGAAAAATGTAGGTACGTACGCGAGCCACGTAAGCTCCTTATCGATGCCTAAGTCGCTCCGACTTGGCGTAATTTAAAGAAAGATCGTGCGTTGATGTCCGACGTAGACTTACGTTCGTGCAAGTAATCGGGGGTTATGGGGGAGGCTAGGCCAGGATGGGAACGTGAGAGTGCGCCAGGTGCCGCACACGCGATACACGCGTCGCCTTGAACTGTTAAACTTCCTTCTAGTTCCTTCGAAATCGATCGCGATTTTAATGCGTGTCGAAAATTCGTGCAGCTCGCGTTCATTCTAGGTTCTGTCTCGAGAAATTGACCTCTCGATCGAGTCATCGTCGTCGTCGTCATCGAGGAAGAAATGCTGCAGAAATTCGGCCTTCCGTCAAATATCGATGAACTCGTTTCCGTTAGCCTCTTATCAACGACGATGGCATGGTCACGAATTTATTGACATTTCTCTAAACGATGGGCACAGACCTCGCGGTGAAACGAGGTAAATACGTATCTTGGAACTGTAGCTAGTGATCGAACAGCCGTTAGGAAAATAAAAAAGGTCTATTTTCGCGATCGGATCGAGAATTTCGAAGATGTCATTTTTAAGATATATTGGCAGTGATGCTGCGAATAGATTGCACAGGTTTAATGTTGTAATAATTTGAGGAAAAATGTGTGCGGTCATTGTAAATGCTAAAAAAGAATTAAGGATATAAGAGTAACACGACTCGCGTTATCATTGCTTTTTCAATGCACGAGGTAAAGTCATATCGATAGAATTGATTTCTAAAATGATTTCTGTGTCAATTCGAACAGGAACACGTTTCTATCCATCTCTATTTTTGATCAACTGGAATCAACGATCCAATCGATTTTATCCTTCGGTAAGCGATATTTCTGTCAGAACTATCGTTTCACCCTTCTTTCGTGCGAAATATCGACGAAAATGCCGATCGAAATTTTATCGAAACTTTCTATCCGTCGTCCTTCGTATTTTCATACTGGGAGATCGTTTCTATCTAGTACGAATATTTTCTCGTGCGATTAAGATTTCATCGGGACGTAGAAGGTATACCAACACGAATAAATATCCATATAATTACGGAAAATTGTTCGAGTTATCTGCTCGGATATAAGATATAGCTGTTCTCACGTATACGGAGATTAGCCGTATGTGAACATGTTGTACGCGAATATTAGCCCGTAAGTCAAACATAAGCTGAAATTACTTGCTGGTAATTGCCATAAATGTAGTGGTACCGTTATTACCACGTAACTCGTAGGCTACGTTCGATATATACACAAAATCTTGGCCGATACGCAATTATCCTCCATTCTTGGAAACGTGTCACGTGTCACAGTAATCGAACGAAATGGGAAATAAAAATATAATCGATCGAAGTTCATTATTCGTACAAAAAATTGACTTTTATTTCACATTTAAAGACCAAAATTACTTTCCTGCCAGTCCAGTACATAAATGACGAAACATTAACGACGACTATCTATCTCGTGAAGCATATTGCGTGGCATTCTTTTTTCCAGACCGATCGATAGAAATCAGTTCGCGGTCGAATCGAATTCGTGGAGTTCACTCGACCTGAAAAATATATTGCAAAGATAAAAATTTCATTGCCGAGAGACAATACGCTTGACATAATCGTGGCTATCTCTATTATTTTACTTATTATTGCTAATACAGCAGTATCGTGTCTTGTACACGTGCCGTACACGTTGTACTGACACGATATTGAAGTAAAGCGAAAAAAAGCAAGTAAAATTAAACAAGAATCATTGAAATCTTTTCAAAGAGCCCCGATGCCTCGTCGAAATACCGCGAATGTGAAGATCAAAAGCATCTCCAATTCTCTCTTTCTCCCTTTTACCTTCGATCTCTCGCCCCCTCTTGCTAAGTATCAGTCTCGATTTACAGTTTCACATTTCTCTCTTCGCAATTTACAATCGATTGGAATAGTACTGACGCTTGACACATTTTCATATTAAAAATGCTATTCTTGAACAACCAAGAGCCATCGAGTGGAAGTACGAGCACAGTTAGCTGCTTCCAATCAGCAATAAAGCAGTCGTCGAGCTTCTAGCGTAATACGAATCGACGGTGTTGTATTGACCGGCAAGAAAGTAATTTCTGTTTTAAAGTGTAAGATAAAACTATGTTTTTTTTTTATAAAAAGAGCGAACTCTAATCGATCACGTATTTTCCGTCTTGTTCCGTGATCTTTTACCATCTTTCTTGCAATTTCATCGTTCATAATCGTAACACTGACGCATGTCCTAAAAATAGGTATATAAGATGAACGAACGAACGAATAAATGGATGAATGAGTAAACAACCAAAGTAAGACGTGGTATAGCATGTAGAGAGAGGTCCTAATAACTAGGAGCGATACATGTCTGATGGAAATAAATAAGTAAAAAGGTATATAAGAAGCGTCCGTAAAACCGTCCTAGCGTTAAAGACGGTAGATGCGATGATAAAAGCTCGAGCCGTAAAATAACGCTGTCGATACCTTCGAACGTACATCGAAACATTTTAGATTAGAAAGCACTCGTTCTCTTTTAATCGAGCTCCATCTCTTTTTAACGAAGTTACAAACTCCCGTCGAGCCAGAGAATCCTTGGCGCGCGTCCTACTCACTCGTCCAAAATTTTAAGATACAGGTGTGTGTAATTCGGTCCTAGCTGCCAATGTACGTAGTTAACAGCGCATGCTAAACGATGAGTCGTTTAATTGATTATAACTATCCGAGAATCGCTTCGTGCGCGAGAGTGACGTACAATTAACTCCGATAGAAAGATTTGGAATATCCCATTCCTCAAGGACGGCGCGAATGTAGTTCCTACTCGGACGATTAATCACCTACGATCGCTATAAATTTCCGCGAAATAAATGAGATTCCCTTTTTACAGTCGTAAGACAAAAAAGAAACAGACAAGAGACAAGTTCGCATACAGCTCGCTTGCGCGTATTGCGTTTCGTAGATAATAAAAAAAAAGATTTCGAGCTGAAATGCACAAATGGACGAACAAGTTCCTTTATCTATCTTTATCTTCCTCCCTTGGCTGTTTCTCCTTTTTCTTTTGCCATCTATACAATAGATGTCACATATCATAGATGTCTACTTTCAAACGTCCCTCTTTAGGTGCTCTTTTTGAGTACGAACAGTTCAGAGAATCCGTACCGGATGATTCTACTGCCTCTCTCCTCCAGTCTCCTCTTCTCACTCGTTGCATTTTGTCTCGTTAGCGTTTCACGATGCTGCCTCGTTTTCGCTTCCTTCCTTTCTCCTTCGCATGGACGTCTCCATCTCGTGCGAATTCGAGAGCACGTAGGCGTGGTGTCTACTTACGCGAAGAGGACGGCTATCTTTCTCCGGTTCTTTTTTTTTCCTTTCTTACACGCTCGACCTCGTAAGGCCTCCTCGGGTATCACGATTTTTGCCTCTCGCGGTGATCGAGATCGCGAAGAAGTCCGTGCGCGACTTAAGGCCGCGTCACGCGATCCACGCGTGTAGCGGAGAATTATTATCGAGTCTTTCTTTGCAACGGCAATGAGCATTGCTCGTTTGCATCGAAATTTAACGAGCGACGTACCACTGCTAACCTGATGTGACTTCGTTTCCATTGTATCGATTACGTGCCATGGACGGCTCCAGACCAACCTTCGAAGACGTTCGTTAGCACAGGAACTCGAACCGATAGCAGGTCGATCGATTTTGTCCATCTTCACACGGTCACTTTTATCGGTACCACTTTCGTGATCGCTTTCTCAGATGGTCCAAAAGTTTGCCAATAAGATCCTGAAATGTAATGAAAGGTTTGATGTTTTTGGCTGAATACAATTCGGTAATTCTGCTGTACGATACGAAGATGCAAATTGAAACACACGCAATTCCTCGTGCAATACAAGTTTATTCGATACAAAGTATTTCATTGTTCGACGACTGACCAACGTGACAACAAATGCTGGAGTATCTTATGCCTGCGATACCTTCGTCTTTACAGCGATTGATCCCCCAAAATACGTATGTCACTACCTGTTTTAATGGTTCTTTGATCTGGACTTTTGTTGTTCCGTTCTTCTATGCCATTTTCGGCATCGCCATGTTTTTGCTTTTATTTTTTTCTTCTTTTTCAGCCTCGTTACTGCTACATCGCGTGCCTCTCCCTCGAGTTTCCTCGATTTTAAAGGCCGAACGATCGACGTAAAACCTCTTGCATCCTGGCAAAGGGGATTAGCCCTACGGGCAGCCTCCAGACTCCAATTATAACGATAAGCTCTCTCGTGGGGATTTTGCATCCTTTCATCGTGGAAAAATGTATTGCTTCTCTTCCCGGAACTGCTCACAAAGATCCCTGGAATAACGGAGAATTCATTAATCCTCGAGCACGTACGAATGACCCAAGCCGTTCGATAACGTTTCTGTCGATATTTAACCATGAACGCGTGTGTTCGACGACTGCAATAACCGTTCAGATCGTCGATTTCCTCGCGGAAAACTTCGAAAAGACGCGAGTAGATCATTTTGATCATCTCGAGCTGCCGAGTGCTTGTTTGCAATCCCAAATACGAACCTAATCACGTACAATGCGACGCCATGTTGCATCGATTGCGAATGATCGTAGGACTTTGCGCTACAACTACTATCGACGCATCTTTCGATACGATGATTGCGAATTCGCGTCCAATTTCGTTCGACGCGTCGTCGATTCCTCGAAGATCCACGAGCGCTTCCAAAAATCCAACTCGATTTCTACGAGTCATATAAAATGGCTCTCTTGGAAAATACGTTGAAAGAATTTCGTCGAACGAAGTAAAAGAGTAGAACGGGCAATTTTTAAATCGACGAAATCATGCGAAGCGAACAAAACTAAAGTCGAATCTCTCGTCGACGAGACTTTTTCCTCGAACTTTCTGTAGATTTGAAACCTTTTGTTGAAGTGCTCGCGAAAAAAATCGAGCGCTGAATGAGATTCGAACTTGGGTCTTCGCATTACGCGTACGGTGCTCTACTTTAATTTTTTACTTTAAAAAAGATCCTTATTATTAACGTGTTAGGAGAAAAATATATCTTGCCATAGGTGGTCTTACAATATTATCTTAAGTACTAACGCCTGATCCTACACGAGCTTAATCTAGCCTTAAGTGTTACCTTAACACGTTCACGCCGGCGCTGCAACTCACGTTTCTTCTCTCCCATAGGCGGCTACTTTAAAAGCGCTTTGTTCTATCTGACGGTGCCGAACCAAAGTGAAAAATCTCCATTATTTTAATTTTCAATCGTATGGAATTGTTTTCTAGTTACTAAACGAACTAAATCGTTGGCGGTACACACCGGCGTGAACGTGTTAATTACTTGTTCTCTTTTTTATATTAAATATATATTATCCATACAATCTTATCGTCATATTAAAATATAAACCGTATAAACTGTAGCTCATAACAACTGCCAATTATTCCTGGTGCCTGTTTATTATATTTAAACTTAGCCTATTGATAATTGTCAATTTTTTCACTTTATTTATATTAGTATGTTCGATCATCGTTGCTTCATTTTTACTTTGTTTTTTGATATCATTGGTTCCTACTTGTAACTTTGCGTAGGCAACTCTAATTCCCTAAGGTACCCAAGTCACTACGATGTGGACATTCTCATAGACTTTCTTAAACATGGAATCGGTTTTTCTCTTTTCTACGCTTCTAGCCTTGGTTTTCGACGAAAATCGTGGCAATGATCAGTAAACTGTAGCTACTTACGTGCAACGAGGCACGAAGTTCGCGATTTCTGTTCTTTCTAACGGAAAAAGCCAGCGTAACTCGCCTTTCTTCTTTCAAGGAGAGTATCGAGCTCGATCTCGACCTTCCGACCTTTCAAGCTCGATCGAAATCGTCTGTTCGTCCAGGTCGCTTCCAAGAGCATCTTATCCACACGTGCGTCGATACCATTTATTTAACGAGCCTCGGCTACGTACGCGCGTCGTTCCCGCCGCCTCATGGTGCCGTCATCAAGTACGAGATCTAAATTTAAGCACGACGTTCGAATGCCGCGTAACCGCCGGTGAAAAGCGAGAGTGGCATTCGTATCGTGGCTAAGGCTCGACCCTACGGACTATATTCCATTTTTATCCCAGATAAAGTCGACTCTTATTCGTGCAGTTTCTCCTTATCAATCGCGTTAATTCTCTCTGTATTCCACGTTCTACTTTACTCCGAGCAAGTCACTTTCCAAGTGGAATTATAGTACGCGACACGACACGAGGTAGGAAGTTAATCCTGATCGACGTTCGTTTTAGCTTGATTAAAATGTAAAATATATTTTAATTAAAAAAGAAAAAGTAGTAGATCGATTAGTCTTTGAGTCTGACTTGGGCGATGTCGAACGATATTTTAAAAAACGAAACAGCCCTCGTCCTTTAGGTATCCGAATAAGTACCGAGCCTCTCACTCGCCACTCGAGTTGCCGTACAAAACTCCATGGCGACCGAGAGTCGCCATTCGAACGCAAAGGATTAAGGGAACTTCAAGGACTCGATAATCTTTCGATTAATCGATATTTTGATCGATCCATTAGGACGACTCTTAAGTAGGAACGGGCGTGTTTCGAACGCGTTTCGAACGCGTTTCGTTTGCCCTGCCTCGACGACACGATCCTGCCCTTAGTGAGAAGGGAAATACGCGTAGCCGAGAGGATTAACGTCTTAACGCGGCGGCCTCTTTCGATACGATATACGACGCAGCGCATTTTATCGGGCGATCAACGAAGAAACTTTTTGCAGAATTTATTTACGTCATCCTAACGTGCGAGATAATGGAAGAAACGCATAGTCAGCCAAGCGCGGAAAAGAAGGCCCTCTCGGGCGAATTTGTCTCAAATAGGCGCGTGCCCTTACGACTAATTGGAAGACTCGTTGCTTTTCGCAAGGAGGGGATTTTGCCTTCAAACGAGTCGCCTTTAACATGGAGAGTTTCGTGTACACACGAATTTATAGCGGCGTAAATCTTGGGATTCGTCGTTCGTCGATTCCAACTTGGATGTCTAAGAAGTCTTCTTCGAGTTCGAGCTCGTACGATTTCACGAGTGGGAATAAATCTCGTCGGTGAGGTATCAACTTCTGGAAGTAGCTTTCGCAGTTTCGACGAATCTCTTTGATCGTCTATGCGGCACGGATCACTGATTTTTAAAGAAGAAGAGATCGACGATAGCCTCATCGTTTCTATAAAAGAGAGAAAAAATCGAGCTTGAAATTATTACCTTCGAAATTCGATCGACGATTGTTCGAACAATTGCGTAGCTTGCTCGAAAGATCCGCTTGCGATACTTGCGATGGAAACTCTTATCGGTCCTGACTCTCCTTCGTTCCGCAAATGGTATTCTAATCTGATACAAACAAAACATTTGTTTTGCGTTAGAAAGAAAAAATTCGTGACCTTAGCTTACTAGAATGAATTTAATTTTATTTACAAATAATAACGAATAATAGAATAATAAATATTTTGAAGTCTTCCGAAGTCGAATAAGTCGAAGTAGTCTTCCTTGCGGCTCTACGCCGCGAGAGGAAGAGAAAAGAGAAGGAAAAGTTACACTCTTTTTCTATGGTCCTTTTTGACTACTGTATAATCGATGAGGTCGCGGATCTTAACGTCGTCGCCGCAGGAAGCAGGCTCGTTCCGAGCTCTGCAGTAGTATAAGCAAGTGGCAGGCGACACGACGTTCTCGCCTGGCCGAAGTTACGACGTCGAGAGCCTCGAAGACAACGCGATTGCACGTTGCATTTTTCACGAACGATTATGTCGTGCTGATATCGATTGACGCGTGACCATACGTGCCATTTCCAGCTGTCGCCCGCTGTCCAGCGTTGTATCAAACTAGTTTATCCTACTTTTTAGCGAAGTCCGTGTCGTTCTCCTTTCCTCGGCGTTTGTTTCTTCCACCTCCTCGCGTCTACATCGACGTCCTTCGTTCCAAAGGATCAAAGAATATTAGCTCTCCTGGAAACGATGTCCTCGTCGATCCTCTGACTCAATGCGATAGAATTTCTCTCCTGGCGACTGCTTCTTTACTAATGACAAAGCAACTCGGTAACTCGATGATCGTTGTAATTAAAAAAGAAAAGAGAGCCGAGCTATCGCATCTTTATCGAGACTGAGTTTATTGTTTCACCGAATGATAATTAAAAAAGTAGAATTAAACGAACGAAATACGATCTTCCGATCGTTGAGATTTTATTGCGAAATAAAGGTCTCGTGATTTTAGCTTCCGAGTCGATGTTATGTTTTACGATGGGATACGTCGTGTCTGACAGAATTTTACATACCTGTGATAATAAAATTCGTGCACTACGAGCCACGCATATTGCGGTCATTTAATGCACGTGTGACGTTAAAATATGAAGATAGGATCCACTTGAAAATATAGCAACGATTTTAAATATACGATCGTGTTCGCTATATTTCATTTCACTCGTCTCTCTGTTTTTCCTTCCTGTATCCTTACTATCGAGTCAAAACGTCAGACACCGGTCGTAAAGTAGATTCTCTGTGAAGTATTTTCGACCAATTACGTCATAGCAAACCATTCGAAAGATGGTCTGAAAGAACTGAGTGCTTCGTAGACTCTTCCTACGATTTTTAACGTATGAAATACCGCTCTCGCGTATAATAATATATCGACGCAAACATTCTTCGTCTTGCTTTACCACGCAACTTGATACCGATATTAATCATTTCGATAGATCAAAAGTCACATTTTCACGCTTTCTTCGTCTAAGATCGTACTGAACGTGTGTTTTCTCAACCTGTAATTCCAAGAAGGCGATTAAAAACGATCGAATCGAGCTTCGATTCGAAGGAAGAAAAAGTTCGATTCGAACTTCGGATAAAATTGAAAATGATTCCTCGTGAATCGATGCTTTTTCAAATCAGCGCGCTATGCGATCACGAGAAATAGTCTTGGCCATCGGCCAGCCGCAACGTTTGTAGAATAACACGTTCGACAAGTCCAACGACTTCCTCGCAGCGTTGATCGGAAGCGTTCGACGTGCCGTTGGCAACACGAATAATTCACTCGACGAGTAAATTTTAACGCTTTCGCTAGCGTTAACGATGCATCGAGATACAAAGGGAAAACAGAAAGAGGCGCGCCTGTTTCAAATACACATAACGATGCGTCGTTATAAATAACAGCGAGAGGAACCTTTTTAATAATAACCACTCGTTCTCTTTCGAGTGATTTTTCAGTGGTATATACCTAGACGAGAGATCGATTTCCGCTTCACGATTTTCATGAAAAACCAATTTAACTTCTTTCTGGTAAAATTGTCCGATCAATACCACCGACAGGAATAATAAAACGATCCGAAACGATACGATTTTGTTGGACTCGACGCTGTTCGTAGAAAATTTCATCGGTAACATTTCGTACGCTGTTAACCAACCTCCGATTATCCTTCGACGCAGAGATCGATTTCTCCTATGATCGAATCAATGATCATTAATTTACAAAGAACCTTCGAGGTTTACGAGCAACGTTGTTATTCACAAAGACGAGAATAGGAAAAAGAAAGAGAGAAAGAGAGACAGAGAGAACATTTTCACGCCTGCACATCGGCAACCCGAAATTCCTCGCAGTCGAAAAGTAAGGAAAAACGGAGATCGTAACAAAACGTACGCGCGTTAATCGATTAAATTCCAAAGCGTGAAAGGTAACGTGTAATGAACCGTCGTCCATTGCCTCGAATATTCGATAAATTACTTCGACTTACAAAGCAGGGCTGCACGCGTCGCTTGCCTCGCGTAACACAACAATAGGGAGCGAGAAGTTACGAGTTCCCCGAACATCGAACGTTTCTCCGCATGAAAAATGTAAATCGATTACAAAATCCGAATCGGTAATATCGTCTGTCGTGTGCAAGTCCTGCCGTACCTCGCTCCTTCCCTCTCGTACCATTTTCGAACTCCCTCGCAGATTTCCAATCGAATTGGCGCAAATATCGACCGATAGGTAAGTCGTTGCTCGTTCGCTTATCTCGCTTTCTCGTGCACGAACTGAGATGTACGCGCATCGTTCGTGGACAATTTCGTCATAAAGAGGGAGAAAGACGCCAGTACAAAAATCCTGATCCTGAGCAACAACGTAGAAGAGCTTTCCTCGTTTTTCATCTGCAAAATAAACGGTTACGAGTCAATCGTAAATTTTCTCCTTTGATCGCGAATAACATCTTTAGTCTACGAGAGATGACTATTCTCATAAATATAAATATTTATAATGATCGAAATAGTGACTTAGTCGAGGTCTGTTGAGACGATACGTTCATATTTCCTTTTTGAAAGAGTCATGGATGCGACCTTGACCATGAGGGGAAAATTGTCAGCTTTTACGAGTGAATTTTCTGATAATAGACCAACAGTAGGATGCATCTGTAATAAGCACGGTTTTGTACGTCTATTGTCAATCATTAAAATTCGCATCTCTCAGAAAGGAAACGTCAATCTTTTTAAAAAAAGTGCAAATCCTCCTTGTTCTACTTCGAAGCATACATGAATGTCGTTAGGAAGAGCGCGTATTCGCACCTTTCTCGACTCATCGATTAACGAGCTTTCTTCTTTCGTTGTAAATGCAAAAGTAGGGAGAACCGTTTTATCTATTGTATCCATTAAAGATAAAGGTAAGGTCGCTTTAGCGTAATGGAAAAAATTTTAAAAGCCATTGAGAAGAAAAAGTACTGCACGCCACTCTCTCTAAATATAGAAAAAGCCTTTGGTAAGGTTTGGCATGAAAGAAGGCTTGTGAAGAATGAATTAATAAAATTCTATCTTCAAAATAGAATATTTAATGTAAAAATAAAAGACTCGTACTCAGATGATCAAAACAGAACATCATTGTTGGAGTACCGCAAGGGAGTGTACTTGAATCGGTGCTTTACATCGTATACGCGGCTGATATACCGGTAACAGTAAACACCTTGCTGTTACCGGTGATTTACTATACACAGAGATTCGTTAATAATTTTATTAAAAATGTTCTTCCTGATTTATACATACCCTAATGACGTTTGTAACGATATTATCGATGATTGTGCGATAAGCAATAAGACATTAGATAACAGGATGAGTTTTGGCAGCGACAACACCATTATGACATCAAAGCTGAACGAACACGACGCTAATACGTCGTGTAAACAAGCCGCTAGAAAAGAAGCTAAAATGAGAATCAAAAATAACCGTTTCATCTCTGTTACATGTGGTTTCTCTGTGAAACTGGTGGAGATTACTTCCTTGAAAAAATTCCCTTTTGAATAGAATGCTACCCAGCGAATGAAAGTCGAACGAAGTTCTTTTCAATCGAAGAGTCTGTGCACGTTATCTTTTAGTCCGAAGTCGAAATTAACGTTACTGTCTCTCCGATACCTGATGCAATTCTACCACTTCAAGTAGATAACAAATAAGAAAATTATTTCCGGATGCACAGGATTCCTCTTTGCCACGCTTGAGAAGACCACGGTAAAGGTGAACCCCCACGCGTGGTCCAGAGCGAAAATAAATTATAGTTATATAAATCTACGAATTGCAGGGCGGTCATAAAACTCGGGATTTATTTACGGTGCACCGCGAAGCAGTAGCACGTAACACTGCCCGTTGAAGAATTCGTTTGGGAGAATACCATCTCGATTCTTGTCCGCTGCGATTTGCATGAGGCCACTGCGTGCATAAGTCATGTTGAGGACGAGGAGACGATTCTCCAGCCTGTTTCGCTACGAATAACGATTCTTTTCCCCCGTTCTATCCTTCCTCGAATTTTTCATGGTACAGAAAAAAATTCGTGGCTTAAAGAGGAAAAAATGCCTCCAAGCAGCCGTAGTCCGCTTTTATGCGTTTTTATGCACTTCAATACGTTCCTGCTGCTTTTATTCGAACAACAATATGAATTTGTTCTAAATGATTCTATGACGATCCACTTTGATAACGGCTGATTTGATTTGATTTAATTTAAATCCCATCGCTTATCGCCAACCTCAATAGCTGGCCGAACCGATTGGTCCACGTCTAACGAGAACCCTTAAATTTTCAGATCCTTGAGTATAGGAGGGAAGCAAGTGGATGCCATCGAGCGGGCGAGAGACGGCACGGCCTGCGCTTACAGCGCTTATCACAGCACAAAAGGCATAACGGCAAGCTCGCGTGGCCATCGAGAAGAGCTGCCAATCGCCATGCGGGTACTTGGTTCCGGATATCTTACCACGTGCCTGCAAATCAAATATTATCGTCAGGACGATCAGAGCCACTGCGAGTGGGGCGCCAGGCTCCACTGTATCGAGCTTGACTGTTCGAGCGTCGAGGGAAGACTCGTCACGGTCGATCGGGAAACTTACAGGAAGCTCGGTATAGAGTCATAGCAATTGGCATTGATGGCTTAATGGCAATTGCGCGCGTACTTTTAAGACGACGCCGGTGCGTCTTGGACCGTACGAAGGATGACGTCGACAAGAAGAACGACCATTTTGATCGATGTGGCAAACGATGAATGAATGGATGCTTGGATGAATGAACGAGAATAATAATTTGGGATTCGATGAAATTGACAAAACCAAATCGATGTAATTCAATAAACGCTAAATGCCAGCTTCGTATTTAATATCCGATCGTTTAAACGCTACGGACATTATCGCTCATACTTTTACCTTTAAAAGCTGACAAATATTTTTCTAATTGAATTTTTAACGTTTTAATTCAACGTTGAACTGACGTCAAATTTTGACGTTAATTTTAAGATCGAAGAATATAAATACCAAACTTTCCAAAGATCGTTCGAAACCCATCACGTTGTGGAACTTCTCAATGCCAGTGCGTCATCTTGAAAGTGTCAATTTCCTGGTAAAACACAAAAAGATATTATGCAAATTGTATATATGCATGTGTATGAAAACAGATATCGACAAAACGACGTTATTTTGAAACAATCAAGACACCATTAAGAACGAGGAATAGCGTCACTTTCAGCGACGTCACGTCAGAGAAAAAAATGTTCGTGGAAGCGCGAACGAAAAGCCACGTCTCTCATATATAATATGCCATGTTGATTAAATTAAATATTCTCTCTCTCTTTCTCTCTCTCTCTCTCCCACGATATGTACGTATGCGAGTATATATTTGCACGTGAGATTGTGTTTGTATCTATAAATAAACTAACGAAGTATAAACGAGGATGATCAACGTTACGCAACGTTGAAGACAAGACGAATGAAAAATCATCGGACGGATTGCTTATTTCTCGTAAGAAAAGAAAAATAAAAAGTTGTTTGTGGTAATATCAATCTGATCACGAGTACCAGGAAACAAGCTGTCGGTCGCATTTTCGCGTTAAATATCGGCCATGACAACGACATGGTCATTAAACGATGAGAGATCTCGTACATGTATGTTATCAATCGCGAATTAAACTTTGCGCTGCGTTCACGACGTACTTTCGCTTTTCAGAAACGTCCATGCGCGCGTACGGATAGGAACAGGCGCCAAATGAATATAACGCATATTTGTCCAGGAGCTTATTGCTTCGCCGCAAAGCTAATTTAACTCTCTGCCGACTACCGCCGCATATATGTGTTCTGCGTAAACCATCAATCTGACCGATGAACTCATATATGCGTTCGACGAGACAAACCAATGGAGAACCAGAAAAACATCGACAAAAAACCCGATAAACATTTTATTAATTTTATGATGAATCTCGGATGTTGGAATAGCATCTTGGAGTGCTATGAACGATAATATGTAGGCAGAATGTGCGCTGGTAATTTCAAACGACACGGTTGAGACTTGACTCCACGGAATTCTTGGCTTCGAACCGTCCTGTCCGTAAAGGGTTAAAATGATAACATGAATTTTTAGATAAAGCATGATTTCTCATCTTTTACGAGAAGCACAAACAAAGATAACTGTGATCGTGGCAAGTTATCCAAAATTTGCTAATTTGAAATTACGAATCAATCTAAATTCTCAGAAAAACTCGCTGATGTTCTTCGGTCGCTTCGTGAACTGTTCTATTTCCAAATAATTTTAAGTACAGTCGTCTCGATGATAGATCGTTATAACAATGTAAATTAACGACTCAGAGGTTGAAGGTAACGTTATATGTGAGCGCGCGCATTAATTCAAACTTTTCGAATTATTTGAGCATGCGCGGTAATATCATGGCAGTGATTCTCAAATTTTCGTAGGTTCTGCTTTTAGCTTGACAGTTAGTTTTAAGAGACTTAAAACGATGAATATGGCACTTCAATTACTCCCATTATAGTAAAAAGTTTAATCCTGTTCGTTGAAGACATTGCTAATCACATCCTACAACGATAAAATAAATTATTTATAATCGAGAACTTTTTAATTACTTTCGACTAAGATGATTGGAAAATTATTACATTCATGTTACGATTACGTTCGACTATGTGTTTTTAAAATGGCTTATTAAATTTATCACTTTGAAAAGAATACACAATGAAATTGTTGGATAGTCTGCGAATGACTGGTATAATGTCGTTACGATATTTACTCGAAAAAGAGTATGCGTAATGTGAAAAGTACTTTTATATCGTTTATAACTTCAACTTTTCATCGACTGGCTTTCAGCAATAATTTGTAAATTATTGTAAATAATGTAAATAATTACAAGTAGTTTACAATAATTTATAATTTCTTATAAAGAATACTTACGCGGAATACACGCTAATATTTTTTGTTATAATCCGATATTGTTGTATTTTGTCAGAAATTCGACATTTTTTTTTATCCTTGCGCTTTTTTGTGCACGTTACAAATATCGAAATGCACAATTAGTTAATGTTTAAAAAGAAATCGTTTGTTCCGACATGCCGAATCACATCACGTATCTGTAATGATAGTTTCCCTGATTGTTCAGGGAGCCAGGAAGTTCAGGGAGGGGGAAGGAACAAATATAGTACATAAAATATGTGATGTGGTACTGCTTAATTCAAAACTATGTATTGTGAAAAATAATCATAATCTAAAATGTTTTACAGCGATGATCGATTGTTAAAAATCAAATTGTGACTTTATATCAAATAGAACTTATATTCGTTATAACTTCAGCATGTTTTTTATTAGACCTACAACATTACTATCAAATAAATCCTTGCATATTTTTGAAGTTTTTAACGAATGATCAACTTTAACATGTTGCCGCTTGAATTATACCATATCATGATGAAAATAGCGAAGAACTTTATATCGGATCTAAAGTTAATTGAAATTTGTGATTATTCTTCACTGTACATTTTAGGTAAAATATCAATAAAATTTCATAATAAATTCTATCACTAGTGGTAAAGAAATAACAATCTCTTTATCTTACTTGATTCAAATTATAAACAACCTTTATTTTTTTCATGCCACTACTACTACTATTATGATTATTATTTTTATTCTGCAACACCCCTAAGAAGTACATCTTTACTTGAACAAGAATAATATTTTTACAAAATAATATTATAGATAGACATAATTATGGAACTAATTTTTAATTAAATATAACTGTATATGTTGTTCGTATGCAACAATTCTTTATCACACATTTATTATAAAAAATCTTATTTCACAGATCAAATTTTAGCATTGATGTTCAACTCAGCATAACTGACCAATCAGTGCCTCTATGCTTAATGATAATTATAAAATTGTTCCTACTTTTTATTTAATTAAAATTAAAGATAGAGCGATTTTACATTTCCTACGAATAAAAACTGCATTATAGTTAACCGGGAAAAATGTACTATATTTGTTAAGAGAATGATATAAAAATCTGGAATAAAATTATATTATATACATCATTTTATTTTGTAACCTTGATAAAATATTAATATGTAGATACAACGGTATTTATTTTATATCATTAAATAAATAATTACAATTAATCCTATCTTCGTGAAGATACGTACGAAGATGACGTAAAAGCATATGGCAAAGGTAATTCAATTTATAAAACTTACAACATATTTTTAACGAATATGACAGTTAAGAACAATACAATAATTCGTATGCTAATTACATATAAAATTAACAATTTTGACAATTGTAAAAAAGTTCTTTTTTATTATCTTTGTCAAATTAATGACGTATAATTCAATAAAGTATCAGACAAATTTTTATTTTGTATTTTTTCTATCTGTGTTTTCATTCGAACTGCTAATTTACTTGAACGTTTCAAATACATAGCAGAATGATGAATAGCAATTGTGTATAAAATAGGACACCATTCTGGCTTTACTGTACCTCTTATTAAAGATGTAAGATAACTTTCTATTAATGATACGTCTTCCTCGATAGGATCAATGTATTCTCTTAATGGAATTTCCAATTTATCCAAAGGTAATCTTAAATATCGTAATACTCCTGCGTGTTCTGACCATAATAATTTTCTGTAATGTACGTCATGTCTTTGTGCGATAGGAACTAATAATGCCATTGCAAAACCATAATTTCCATAAGAATTCGCATAAAAACATTCACACATCACAGTAAATAAGTCCACAAATGAGTTCAGTCCTGGTAAACTTTTTGTAAAGTCAAAAATGTTATAATATTTTCTTATCAAAACAGACATTGCTTTTGTAAGTAAAGCAGACACATCTTTGTTTAAATACACAGTATCGCATAAATACACTAATACCAGTCTGCTAAATCTTAAACTTGGAGATAATTGTTCTACTAAATCGGGTAAGATAATTTCTAAATTTAACAATACCAAAATGTTTGTTTCATCTTCTTCGGTAAATGTGTCATTATTCTTACACTTTGTATAAATATAAATTAATGGCAAATAGAGCCAATCCTTAGGCATTGCCGCTTGATTCCAATCTGGTACCGCCGTAATATATTTTTCATATAAGGTAGCTACATTGTGTTTTGTTATAGAACTAAATTGTTCGTTACTTGTGTTTAAATTTAATTTGGGCAATTCATTCGTTATTATTTCTAAATTTAATTTTTCTTCTGAGAAAGCTTCTTTAAGCATATCTTTAACATCGTTAATATAATCAGCTGGTAAAGATGATATAAGTTTAATAGTAATTTTCCAAATAAGATGCTTTGTTTCAGAATTTAGCCTATCTTTAATTAGGGACGTAGCTTTTACTATTACAATTAAAAAATTGAATTCCATTCGTGTGTACCATGATCTTTCCAAACACCAGCAAGTCGATTCAAGTTTTTGTATATATTTTGTAAATTCTGGCCAATTAAGTATCGCTTCAATATCTTCTTTAGCTAAATGATCACACAAAACATTCACTATTGTAGTTAAAAAAGGTATACAAGATTCCTCGGATACAATAGGTTGTAATCGACCGTCTTGTGTCAAAACACCAAGATTAGGAAGAGCGGTTGGTTCTCGTTCAATAGCTGATACGCAGTTATTTAATAAATTTGAATTGGCGCTGAAATAAATATTGCGTATATGCATATATATTTTCTTTAGAGTTTAATATTTGTATTTTGCCTAATTCTGTTACTAATTGTTATACCATTACGTTCTTAAACTTCACAATCTTTTATCATATTGTTATAAAAGTAAAAAAAGTAATCTCACCATAGTTTTGAGGTAACGTGTGAATTATACATCCATGATGTTTTGAATGTAGAAATATCATTAGCAACCATTAAACTCTGTGCGATTAGTTTCATGACATGCCACTAGAAATGCAGAATATTTATAGTATAATGTAATTATTTCATAACAAACGTTAACTTACATTTGGTGAAGATACAGAAGACAATTGTGTGCTCCATTTTGCCAATAAAAGGAATATACATTCTTTCAATGGCATTTCAGTGCTGGCAACGGCAATCAATGCTGTTGCATATTCACAAGTTAATTCAGACATACTTCCAATATTGTGACTACTTAATAGAACTTGTAATTGAGATACAAAAGTTAACTGAGCTCCACTGACACTATCTATGGCTACTCCATGATATAACAAAATTCTCCAAAGCCTCAGGCTTTCAATGCTTAGATTAATTCCTAACTTCCTATAAAAATAAAAGATATCAATATCGAACGAAATGAATATTATTTATTTTATGAATTTTTATTAACATACCCTGTTTCACTGGTAATGTATGACAAAATCGGTTGCATGATTTTTAAGTTAAATAATTTTTGAGCTACAACCTTGCCGCCATAACAAACTAAAATACGACATAAGCGTATGGCATTAACTAAAGGAACGCCATAAACATTATTTATTGTATTACTAGTCGCTGAAAATATAAAAACTTGTTAATTGCATTACATTATGCTATAAAGTATTTTATATCGTACATACCCAGTTTATCCGTAGATAGTGGCATAAAATTCTGGATAATGATATTCAGCAAATTTGGTGTACATGCAATATTTAATGCAGTGATACTTGAATATCTTGCAAGACGAATTAATATTTCCAAAGAACAAGTGACACCAACAGGTGGAGGATGCATCTCACTTAATACATATCTGAAATATATATTTACATTGATACATTGTTATTTAACGTAATATCGGTAAGCATAAATATTTTCAAAGAACCTGATTCTTAAAATAATATCTGATCTCAATAATGCTGCGATCGCATCTAATTGTACTAATTCATGATCTTTCAAATTGTTGTCATCTCTCACTTCTCTGGATGGCATTAAAGTAGGTTCTGTATATTTATTCCACCCATATAATCTATCTAAACATATTTCGTCTGCTTCGCTAAATAAAAATGCTCTCAATGTTTGTAATGTTGCTGTGACTACAGCCACGGATGTATCGTCTAAAGAGAATCTCAATAATAGTAGAACATTTTTCTCGTGCAATGCAATTAAAGGTGCTGGTTGTAATGTCTTATCGTACCACCCCATTCGACTTTTTTCTATTATGTTAGCTAAAGTAGTAAGGGCTATACAGCGCTGTTGTTGAGTCGACGATCTACTTAATTGCAGTAACTCTTGTAACGAATAGCCAGGACGTTCAGGTTCTTCCCCATGATGATGAAGACCCTTATTTATTGATAAATTTTCGTCCTTGTATGGAAGTAACACACCTACAAAAGCAAATTAAAAATATCTTTTGATTTAATACCAAATATAAAATGCATGTATTATGAATAAATGAATAGGCAGTGTCTTTTACCATTAAAATCGAAACGCGCGTTATAAAATTCATCAACATTTGGTTTATCCTTATCTTCCATTGGCACATCTTCCATCCATTTCAATTTTTCAGATTCTATAGTATCTATATGCACCCATTTTTCTTTCTTAGCTTGTTTTAATATCTCAATACAAGATTTTGGAGCATTTTGTATATTTGTATCACAATCAATGTCGATTGCGTTATCACTTTTGCAAGAATCATTACTTTCTTTCTCGTGTAGTTGTATCGCAGACACTGCGCCTTTATTAATCTCCGAGTCGGCTGATTCCATATATTTTGCAGGATTCTTTAATTTCTTCTTTCTGTTCTTCCTATCTTTAAGAAATTGTTTCAAATCTGGACTTATAAGAGCTTCTAAATTATTCTTCTCTTGTAGTATCTCTGCTTTAGTCATTTGGCTTAACTTTTCCAGATTTGCCTTATGAATTTCAGCTGCCCAAGAACCCTCTATTAAAACGCTTTCATTGTCTTGGGTGCGATCTGGTACATTTTTGCTTTGAAACGTTTTCGAATTTTTATCGATACATTCTTTCTTCCTTAATTCTTTTGAAAATAAGCTTTGACTACTACTAGTGTTCTAAAAATAAGCAAATATTAAATATTAGATCATATTATTAAAAGCACAAAAAGTAACACTATAGTTCTAATTACATTTTATAAGTACCATGTAATTATTTGATATAAAAACTTGTGGAAAACCTGTTTCTACGCTCTTAGAAAATGATCTCTTATTAAAATCAAATTTGAAATTTTGCCCATTATATTTTCTTTCTACTATATTTCCAAGTATTATATTTGATAAAGGTGTAGGTATATTCTGTACTGGATCGTCCTGTTTTTTCAGTGATTCTTCTATTTGCTTTTTTACGATGGGATTTATCATTTCTCCTACAGTTTGAGAAGCAGTACATTGGTCTGCTTTAAACTTTTTAAGCTCAGAAAATTTGGATTTAATATTGGTCTTACTAACATTGCACTTCACTATATTTGATGAGGTATCACAGAATTGTTTGTTCGTTTTATCATATATATTTATCACTTTCGCAGATGATTTTAGATTATTCTTAAAAAATTCTTCTTGCATACGAAATAATTCTTCTTCATTATCTTCTGCTTTAGGTCGCTTCAAAGCAGTCGTATTATCCATGATAAATTTTCAATTGTATATCTTTATTACTTGAACATTAATTTGAATATTACGATGTTAAATGGACTTATTCACATTAATTTATTTGAATATATTCTAAAAACCAACGTTTTTCATATTATGTTGCAACTCAAATATTCATTTCATTAATTTCTCTAAATCATATTGAAAATGTAACTTCCGATAAACTAACCTGTACCAACTTACGTCCTTAAGTTTCTACCATCCTACATTATTACTAAATACTGTAATTTACGTTTATGACAATAACTATTGTAAATATATGTTTATTATCGAACAAACAAAATTGTTTTTAAAACAAATACAAAAAATACGTTCACAAACGGCGTCTTCACATCCAACTGGTACATAATACACCATTCAATAATTTGTTAGATATACAAATGGCAGGTAGAGTACCGTATCAGACAAATATAGTATTGCCATCTTCCGATAGATGGCAGGTACAGTTCCATTTCAGACGAATGTAGTATTACCATCTTCCGATAGATGGCAGGCAAAGTACAATTTCAGGCGAATGTAGTATTACTTTCTCCCGATAGATGGCAGGCAGAGTACCATTTCAGACGAATGTAGTATTGCCTTCTTCCGATAGATGGCAGGTGGAGTACCATTTCAGGCGAATGTAGTATTGCTTTCTTCCGATAGATGGCAGGTAGAGTACCATTTCAGACGAATGTAGTATTGCCTTCTTCCGATAGATGG
>JAITYT010001181.1:840263-862069 GCA_025433975.1 Liostenogaster flavolineata
ACCGAGATATAATAAACCAAACTTTCGGTCTCAAATCGGACGTTTCATACTTAATGACCTTATAGCTAAATAGCGCAGAGAACACCAACCCAGTTGTGGTAGACTGGGGGATAGCATGCCTGTCTGACAACCGACAGACCGAGGTTCGATTTCCTGTATGTGGGCCCACAGCGAAGAAGAAAAAATAATAGTACACATCCCCGACACCAGAAGAATAACTTCCTTCCCTTTTCATCGGCCAACACTTTGCACACATATTGCGCCATTTATGTGCGAGTATATTACTTGTTTTCTTAAACACTTTATATATAATATTTACTTTATTAAATTTATAAAAAAATCAAATTCTATTATATAGATACTCGCGTAAATTAAGGGACGGATGTACATAGAAGATATGTTGAGAAAATATAACAATTGAAATTGAATTCTTTCATTTCGAATATCCGTGTATTTCCTTTTGTTTTATTATTATCTCTGCTTATAAGTAAATACAATATGTATTATTTTTCGTTAATAAAACACATACGTCTTCCTAGTTGGAAGAAACAATATAATATCTTTCAAATGAATACACAGATAAATATTTGAAGATGCACCATTACAAAGTGAGAATTTCGGAGGCTCGTGATTCTAACAAATGTTCCATCGAATTGACATCTTTGCACCATCCATCGAGTCTTTGAACCATTCCAGCGATTTGACTGCGATCCAGTACTCGAGGTTGAACCCAGGTCATATGAACGGTACCAGCTACTTGATCGATAGCACCACGTACCAGTCCTTGAGCTAAAGCTTTCATCACTAATAGTTCTACTTCTCCAAGAGGTAAACGAGTTTCTTGTGAAATTTCTGTGAATGTTAACTGCCTGCAATGCAAAATATATTTCATAAATACAAATTTAATTGCAAATAACTGAATATTCGTATACATAAGTAAAAATATTGTATACCGATTGTTAGCTTGTCGTTTAAAAGTCATTTCCATAAGACATAACAAAGATATTTTTTGTCGTAATTTTAATTCCTGCGCTGCTAAATCAGCAACTTTACTCCATTGTGGTTTTAATCTTTCTAATGCGATAATGTCACCAGCGTTAAACGCTTGAAGTAAATCTACAAGCCACGAGTTTGGTGTACCCTTTAGAGATTCTAAAACTGGATGAGCTAATAATTCTCCAAGGTTATATACGCCTTCTCCTAAAAGTGCTGCAAGTCCAAGGAAAAAGGCATGTTGTTCTTGTTCCTGTTTACTTAAAGTGCTCAAATCGATGCAACCTAGATATCTAAAGGATAGAAAACGTTCGATAAATATTACTATTATTGTTATTAATGTTAAAAAAAAAAGTTCAAATAAAATTAACCTCAAAGCAGTACGATAATACTCGGCATGTTTTCCTTGTAATCGATACAATCTGCTAGCTAACAAATAAAATCTTCCATGTACGGTCGTTATGCCATCGGCATTGTCTAACATAGCTTCGACATCTTCTATAATTTTTTTTGTCTGTTCTTGATCGTTCAACTTGTCAAGCAATATCTGCCCTGTAAGAACTTTACATAGAGCGACTGCCTCATTATTGCTTTTAACTTTAGTTTCAGTTTTCTCTAAAAATTTAATTGCTTCTTTTTTATCTTGAAATTGTTGTATTACGTGAGCAATTATCTCAACCAGCGATAATGGATTTATCCTGCATGAAAAATTTAAGAAGGATATCATTATTGAATGGAATATGTCGTTAATTAAGTCATTAGATAGGGATACTATATCAGGTTTAGGACACAGAATGTTTACAAAGCACGTCAAGGTTATGTTTTCTACATTCGATATATTTTCATTTTACTTACTTATTTTCAAATGGCGACAAAAAATATACATAGAGTTGAATAAGATTATCTTCTTCTTGAAGCGCAGGATTTTTAACGAATGTTTCTAGCTTCAGTGTCAGCTGATGCCAAAGTCTGCAAGTCACCGGGTAGTAGAAACGGTACGTTGGATTCTTATTTCTAACGTGTTAATTAAAAAAATATTTGCAATTCAAATACCTTCTTTGATACAATTCTTCAAGTTCTGCCCATTCCGTAGCCAATCCTTTATCCGCAACATTTTGTTTTAGTCTCAAAAACGTACTAACACCTCTCTGTACTACGACAGCCGCCATGTTTATAACAAAACATGAGTTGTGTAAAAGGTTAAGAAATTACGAATAGGTTTTGCCAACTTGTTCATAGGTTCATTTCAGTAGATGGATTCAGTTACTTAAACAAATAACTAATAAACACTGCACGAAAGTGAACATTCGTAAAACATTCTTAGCAGTATTTAATAATAATTAACGGTATATTATTCAGGATAATACTTTGGTTTAATATATTATTATAGTTTCAAATAATCATTATAACATTGAGTGAATTTTTTTAATATTCGTATAAGCCGCGAATTATTTAGCAACGATATTCATTTTTTTTAAATAAAAAATTTGATTTTCGACAATCAATTTGAGGATGGGGTAGAAATTTTTTATTGCAATTTTTTTTATATTCTTTCTCATTACAAGTGTACCTTTATTTAACAAAAAAATATAAGTCAAAAAGTCTCCTGCAACACGACGACTCCAAAATATATACAAAATTACAAAATATATGTTATAAATTCATTTCTATACATATACATACGTGCTTCCATAACCGTTTTTACATTGGTTGATTCCAAAGTACATAAAATGATCTTCGAATATCGAATGCCTTTAAATCTTTAAGTAATAAGAATCTAACCAGGTAGCAAAACCTTGCTGAATTATCATATGCGACACCCTCGATCGGGAGTCGCAACTTCTCGAGAAATCGTGAATCACGACTTAAAAGTATACCTGTAGATAACTTCACGCAGTAACAGTGAAGTAAAGTTTAAGTTAGATTCTTTCTCTCTTGAGATATGTAATATTTAAATTTTTATGTAAATACGCCATTATATATTTTTTTTTTAATTTGAACGTACTGTAATGAGTCAATATTGCGTAAATATTTTATGGAAAAAATAAATAATATTTAAATAACTCATCCACGGATTATTTATAGGAAGCATACCTAATGGTAAAAGTATACCCTCTTCTAATGATTTTAGATATATAGTATTATTATGACTTAACTTAATTAATAAAGATAGATCTTTAAAAGAAACTAGTTTATTTTATTATACAACGTTCAATAGCTGTTATTCAACGTATTGCTATTCTTAATGGTACTTCCCCGTTTTCTGCTATCCATGATAGTATGCATACTGAATGTCAATTATACAGTTGCAGTGCAGCCTGTCATAATACGCATTATAAATTTCACTGTATTCATTTATTTAATATTCTGTTCTTATTAATAGATAAAAAAACAGCTAATATGTGGAAAATTCTGGCATTGGCTGTGGTCTTACCATTTATTAATTTTATTAAGGCAACTGCTATTTCGTCACCTCTGCCTTTATCTCCTATTGTTATTAATGCCAATTATGAACAAAAATTTAATAAGACAATAAATAGCAGTATTGAGTATGTGTTTATATATCCTACTAATAATGTGAGTATCGCTGGAGCATTATTTCACGTATTAGGAATATGTTAAATAACTTTTTATACTTATAATAGGCTTCATTTTTGGAAACTGCACGAATAAAAGTAAATAGCAATGCTACGCATAATCTACCTTTACTTGTAGTCGTTAGACAAAAGAGGCGTATTCTTTCGTGGCAGATTCCTTTATATATAGAGAGTTTACATGTCGATCCATTGACATATAATACAACTAGTCGAACATTGTGTTCCACAAAATATTATACGAGTGATTCCGAGGAGCAAAATGATTTTATTACTGTTAGTATATGGACTGCTAGCTATACAAACATTTCGTTTTTTCTCGAAGTTACAAGGGTGAATGATTTTTACATTAGGTATCGATTTTTATCTATTATCTTATTAAATAGTAAACAATTCATAAATTAAATAAATATTTCGATTTTTATACAGATTAGGAAAAGAGAGACAAGTAGTAATTTCTCCGGCAGAACCCATATATTATGGTTATCTTTTTCCAGAAGAACAAGAAAGTTCATCCGTGATCGTTGGTATCGAATCAAGTAATGATATTTGTATGACTGTATCTATACAAAATATATCGGTAAGTTTATACTTTTTCCATAAAACTTGCGTTTATTACATGTTAAACATTTTTTTTCTTTTTTTTAGTGTCCTGTATTTGATTTAGAACGTAATGTTGAATTCTCTGGATATTGGCAAACTGTAAGCCAAAAAGGTGGTATTACGGTATCAGTAAGTGCATGTTTCTTAATACTGATCTAATAAATGTTAGTGATAATATTAATATTACAATAATTTAATAGTATTTCAAAATTATATGTAATATGTATATTAAAATGATATAATTGTATTTTATATTACAGAAAGAAGCATACCCTTTAGGGTTTTTTGTCGTATTAGTTGTTAAAGCGGATGATACCGATTGTAATGGTGTAACTAGCATGAATCTTTCTCGGAGTAAAAATGTCACTTTAACTATATATGCCAGTATTACAAAACGTGATTACATTACTGCTTCTTTAGCCGTAGCATTTAGCATTTCTATATTTTGTCTTTGCTATGTAGTAGGAGTTATATTATGTAAAACAAGAGAAGGTAGAAAATTAAGAGAAGAACAAGCAGCAAATAGAGCATATCAAGATATTATTGATGATACAGCAAGTCCTTCGACGTTAGAAGCGGTAAGATAGTAGACTTTGTTCTAAACGTTTTTAGCAGCACCTCTTATAAAATAAAGAGTTATTTTTAGATTCCTCCTACTCAATGGACGTCGATTCAGGAAGATTCCTCTTTAGATGAAGATGATATCGATATGTTGGAAGATGCAAACTCTGATAAAGATGTAGTGCGAACAAAAATCGTTCTCTCGGTTTGTGATCTAGCACGTAAAGATCCAAAAATTCTTAGGCATAAGTCACGTCTCTATTTATATTATCTATTAACAGTCGCGATATTTTATGCATTGCCTGTTGTTCAGTTAGTCATAACATATCAACATGTACTTCATATTACTGGAAATCAAGATATGTGTTATTACAATTTTTTATGTGCACATCCACTAGGATTGATATCGGATTATAATCATATTTTTTCAAATTTTGGATATATTCTTCTTGGTTTATTATTTATATTTTTAACTTATTCGCGAGAACGAAATGAGGCAGATAAGGAAAGAAGTAAATGTTATGGTATACCACAACATTACGGATTATTTTATGCAATGGGTACTGCACTTATTATGGAAGGTATCTTATCAGGCAGTTATCATGTTTGTCCAAATCGTAGTAATTTTCAATTTGGTAAGTTTGCGGTTAAAATTGTACGTGCTACACATGTTTCTAATATCTTTGATGTTCATATTACGTTATTAATAACACCATTGAAATTCTATTCTTTTCATTTCTTTCAGATACTAGTTTTATGTATATAATAGCAGTGCTTTGTATGGTAAAGATATATCAAACTCGACATCCCGATATAAATGCAAGAGCTCCAGTTACATTCGGTGGTTTAGCACTTATTATATTCATAGGATTATTCGGCGTTTTGAATGGTTCTATATATTTCTGGGTGCTATTTACAATTATACATTTATTTACATGTTTGAATTTAACAGCTCAGATTTACTATATGGGTAGATGGAGATTCGATAGAGGTCTTCTTAGCAGAGTATTACAAGTACGTGCATTTATGTTTATAATTTAGTTTTAGTAAGATGCGTAAGTCAGAAAATTTGAATTCATTTGTAACTATATATTTTTGCAGTCATTCAAACACGATGCAAATTATGGCATAGCATATATGCTTCGACCATTGTATTTAGGAAGATTCATATTACTTGTTATAGCAAATCTATGTAACGTTGGTCTTTCGGTATATGGAAATATGTATCGTGAAAAAAATTTCGCAACCTTTCTATTAGCTATCTTAATGGCTAACTTGATTCTGTATACATTTTTTTACATAATAATGAAGGTAATATTTTATAAATAAGAAATTATTAAAATATATTTTAGCATAAAAATTTTAAAAAAATTCACTATAATCAATGTATCAATTATATGTTTACAGATGTGCCACAGAGAACGGATTTTACTTCAACCCTTAATTTACATCATATTATCCATGGTACACTGGGGAGCCGCACTATACTTTTTCATACATAAAACAATATCATGGGCTCATACTCCTGCTCAATCTCGTCTTTATAACGAGCCGTGTATATTATTAAACTTTTTCGATTCACACGATATTTGGCACTTTCTTTCTGCATTTGCAATGTTTTTTTCATTTATGGTTTTACTTACCTTAGATGATGATCTCATTGATTTACATCGAAGCCAAATTGCAGTCTTTTAAAGACATTTGTGTAAATAGAGATTGCTTGTTATTTTTAAACTTTTTATAAGAGTTAGAGTATACATAAGAGTATGTATATATATAGGTATATATAGATATATTTACTATATATGAAAGAACATATGTAGTATATATACATATATATCTACTGTATATAGAAATTATAAAGTAAATATGACGTAAAATCTACAAGATTTAAAATTTACTTTAATCACTCCACTTTCCTTTTATGTACAAAACCTTAATAATAGCTTTCTCATATTTTTTCATTGTGATAAAAAAAATGAATAAATTTATAGAGATTATAGATTATGAAGTCCACAGGTACTTCGCATGCAAAAAAATACAAAATTTCTTCTAAAAATAAATATATATAATCTCCTCGTAATTTTTGAATACACACATGATCAGATGCAGATACACTTCATCAGTCATGGCATTGTAATAACATTATTATATTTCTAACAGCGTGTTTGCTGTTCTTACAAAATGTGATCTATTTTTTGACTATTTTTTTTTATAACAGTAACAATAAAATTAATTATGATATATGGTTTCAAAAATTATACTATAACTTGTCTTATTGATATTAACAAGTGAAAATATCGAGCACATGTTTGTACAAAGAATTATTTCTAAAAAAAATTACATACACCAGGTACGTAGATGTATATAAGGGTTTCGTATTATAGAAAAATTTAGGATGAAGAACTGGAGTAGTCGTGATCTTCTTGATTTGTTTGTTCTACCTGTGATAAAGTACTTTGTAATCGAGCACGTTCAGAAGGATTCAATCTATGTACAATTTCTAACACCGCGTCCAGCCTTACATCGGGACAGGATTCAAGAGCTTCTTTAACTCGCGTTAAGACTGCATCCCTTTTAACGCATGTAATATTACGCGATAAAACACTGTTTTCATTTTCGAGCTGCGACTCCAACCAACATGATGCACTTTCATCTTGATACCAGAGATATAATTCTGTTGGTCCTTTTTCTTCAATAAACCACCGTCGTAACATCGCTCCAATTTGTCTAACATCAATTCCTGGCTGTGCTGATAAAATATCGTTTTTAATTTCTTCCTCTTGAAGCCTTCGTCTTAATCGCCAATAAAGCAGTCGTCTAGCATTTCGCCATGGTATTATATCTTGGATTGTATTTTTTTCAAGCATTCGTTCCGGTGTATCGTGAAGATCCGCAAAATGAAGTGCAACTTGATGATATATTGGCCCTAAGAATTGTTCTCGTTTGCGAATCTCAGCTTCAATTTCCGTTTTTTCTTCATTTGAATTTGTACTCGTGAGCTTATCCTAAACATATAACAATGACATTTACAGATATTTTAAATACGTTCAATCTATCGTTACATGTCGCTCGATGTGAACACACACATTGTGATCGAACGTATTAAAGATTATATAAATTTATACGACAAACAGATTAAATAACTAAAATATAATAAATATGAATGCGATATACGTACTTTTAATGTTTGAATTATAAGATCTACTCTATGCATGGTTTTAAGAATATCTTTGGTTCTATATTTTATTTCTACAATTCCACCTGGCTCTAAAACACCACCCCTACTCGTATTATCGGCAAACATTTCCATGTAACGTGGATTGATAGTTGGATCGACCACGGCCCAAGCACCACCTCTAAGCTCACCGTTAGGCGGAATGTATACAAATACAGGTTTTGTATATTGTCTCAATCCATCCACAATGTACGCGCCGAATTTAACAATCTGTTCGTACATGTCTGAAATATTCACATAAAATAAATTATTATGATTTATGATTTAGGATTTAATTTTTTAAATACCCTCATCATTTCGATATGTCATACCTTTCATGCCACCTGAAAATCCTCTCCAATTTGCAAATATAAAAAGTGGTAATTCTTCTTTTCCAAAGTCTTGAATAGCTTGTGCGGTTTTATATGCGCTATCTGGGAACCATACTTGCCCAGCTTGGGAGATCGTTTTAGCTTCCGAGTCGAGATTAGCAGGATCAGCAGGAAGATGTAGTTCTACGGTTCTGGTTTCAACGGCGATAACGCCGCACGGAATGCCACCGAGTCGTGCCCGTCCCGTCACGACAGTTTGTGCCCAAGGTCTCATAATTTCCTACAGATAGAAAAATAATAATCTTACGTAATCTCATGACGATATAAAACGAAGTATGATAATGTTTAACTTGTATCTCGAAGTACCTGCCACGATCCTCGATCGAAAAAGCCACATTCCCAAACACTTGAATCGCTTGAAGAATATTTACCATCTAACATCCATCTTGGATCGTAAGGTGCTTTTGTAGGTATATAAGAGATTTCTCTTTCTATTGGATCTGGAAGAGGCTGAGGCAGTACAGGTAATAATGCACCTTTGCATTTAGGGAAGTAACTTAGCCACTTTAGGACAGTGGCCACGCCGTCCAAGTCTCTAGGTTCGATTGCATGAGAAACTCCATTGTTGTGCATTATTTGAATGCCACCTAGTTGATTATTACTTGCGTACACTTCGCGTCCCAATACGGCATTTAGTGCTTTATAACCGGTCAAAATAATATGTGAATTTTCTATCTGAATTACTCTTTGTCCAAGACGCAATAGATAGGAACCGATACCGATGGCACGACACGAAACAATGGAGATTGTAATCACTTCGTCATAAGCTCTTGAAGTTTCGCCAGCAATCATTCCAGCATATTTTAAATTTTCGACTCCTATACCGTCTTCTTTGCCAATGATGTCTGTAATTTTATAACGAGGCTCACCCGCTGGATCTTCGATCATTACAGCTTTCACATAATGCAGAGGTCCTAAACGCGCATAATCATCTGGCGTTAAGTATATATACTTAAAACCTTTTTCAAGTTCGTTCTCATCTTCCCACGCGATCTTGAACGCAGTTTTCACTTCTTCTGAAAGACCAATGCGCGCACCAGAGTTTGCAGCGAAATAAATTCGTGGAATTCGAAGTAATCTTGCTCTTTCGGATGCTCTGCAAAATAACAAATCTTCTTTTGGACCAAATGAACCAATTAAATACGTTAAATCGTTGGCAATAAGTATAATATCTCTGCCAGATGGATACTCCGGAGTGTAAAGACTCAATCTCCATGCTATCATACCCACGTCATTTTCTCCGGGTAAGCGCTTTTGTTCTACAAGGTTCTCTCCTTCCAATACTAATTCTACACTATCCATTACTGGATTAGGCACTGTTATGTTAGAATTGGGTCTTTCTTCGATATATTTTTGCCAACACTTTTCGACCTGTTGTCGAAACATATCAGGCAAATCATAGGCATACGTCGTGCCAGCACTTTGCGCTTGAAATCTCTTCGCTTGAAGATAATCCTTTGTTAAATACGGCGTTGAAATTGGCAAACCATGCATGGGTCCTGGCCTCCAATTAGATATATTTGTCCCTGGATAAGATTCAAAACGAATAATACCGGTTTTAGAATCGGTCGCTTCTGTGTAGAGATGAAGATCGATACTGTATCCACTGTCGTTTGCGATACACAAGCGTACATTAGACGTAGGCTTTCCAGGAGCCGGACGGATTGTCATTTTAATTTCAGCTTGTCGGACGCGTAATTTCCATAACCTTGGGCCATACCTGAGTACCATACTGGTAACGCTCTCTTCGATTTTGACAGGATCCATTATAACGGTAGGCACGAAGTTTAAGAAAATATGATTACATTCGGTACGCTTCGCTAGTGGATGTGAAAAAGCAACTTCCAACTCGTCCATTGCCTCCAACAATACACGCTCTCCTTCGTTGTGAAGATAATCGAAGCTGGCCTCCTTTGTAATAAGATCGGAATGCCGTATTATAGAACGAATAAATAAACGATAGTCGGTGATTTGTTGTCCTTTAGCGACTTTTGCTTGACCAAGATACAGATGCATCTTTTGATTGGAAGTGGGTAATGCCTCTAGGTCATAGGTCCTCATTCTGTTAAGTTCCAACTGGAAAGCGCAACCAGGTTCAAGATGACGATAAATTCTATCTTCAACGAAACCGTCTCTTTGCCTAAACGAAAAGAATTTTGGGAATTGCCGTTTCTTTAAAGCGGAAAATGTAACTCTTCTAATGCCTCGAGATATAAATTCCTCTTTGTTCGTTGCACACCAATCTCCGAATAATTTTGCCATGGCAGTATCGCCCTCATTGCCATTATCTTGAACTGCAATACTTAGTATGTGAACTGGTTCCACGGGTCTCTCGCCTATTTCGACGTTACCGGCCGCCTCGGCTGTACTCAACGATACATTGATCGAAGTACTATGACGGGATTCGCTTCCAACTGCGTCCACTGCTTCGAGAACTTTCGCTGACACCGAATTAGAAGACGAAAGATCTTCTAATAAGTCAAGTACTTCATCGGAATACTGGCTAAAATGATCAAGATCTTGAAAGGCTGCCATCGCTCCCGTTCTATGATTTACAGTTGATTGATTCTGACGATTCGGATGATTATTGGGTAACAAAAATTGAAAGTGTACAAGAGGTATCTCTCCGGAAAGCTCCAAGTGTTGCAAACAAGTTAACTCATAGCTGATGTATGCTCTACGAACATAAACTTCTAACGCAGCGTTACAAACGGCACGATTTGAATGGTAAAAGAAGTCGTGAAGTATGTCAAAAATGGACGTTTCAGAAAGAATGAGTTTTTGAAGATTCTCCGGATGAAAGTCATGCCCGTACATGTCTACGGCCGATAAGAAAATCGATTCCATTTGATTATGCCTGAGTTCGTAAGCTGGTTGATGAGCAGCAATTAAAACTTGTCTGGCTCTCAACGCAACGCGGCTGTGTTCTGTCCGATTTAAACTTGTCAATTCCGTCAGTGTACTCGCTAATTCGTCGGTAAGACCGGGTTCGTTAGCCCATAAATGATCAATCAGCATTGTGACCAAAACATTCTTCTTAATGATTTGGTTATGACTAAAAATCATGGCTGTTACAGTGGCTACGTCATCTTTGTACTGTTCTATCAATGCTGATACACATTTATCATAATGACCTTGCTGAAACTGGCTTTCGACGGTGTAGTATTGACGAAGCAATTCGTGTACAGCCGTTTTCATTCTACCGCGTATACCATTTCGATATCTTTGTACCAGTTGCACGATAGCTTGAGTAGTTAAAAAGAACACATCTCTCTCCGCTCGTTTTGAAAGAGTCGCGGCATGTCCGTCGATAACAGCTGCAATTTGTTGGCTAGGGAATTGCGCCAACACAGACGTTATGTTCCTTTCGTACAGCGACATGAGTTTTCGAATCTTTTTTTCTACTGAAACTGGAATGCGACCCGATATCGTAGCGATTACCTCTTGAAGTTCCAGTAAAGGTAAGCTAGGATCACGCAGCGAGAACATAAATTTCTCGATAAGTTCACGTAAACGCGGTAGATGATACGGATCGGGTAGACAATATCCAGCAAGCGTATTCTCCAGAGCGCTTCGATATTTGGCATGAAGGTGATTTAATTTTTCTGGAATAGTAGGTGTGGCCGCTGTGAGGAACTGACCAGTATAATCCTGTGCCTTTGTCATCAAAGATGGATCGTCTAATTCCAAATGAGCGATTAAAGTGCCGGCTTCGAGTATCGCACCGGGTCTCTTCACATAGAATACGGAGCCAGTTTCGCTAGCAGTAACAGTCATTATCATTTTCATAACTTCAATCTCGGCATATGCTTGTCCACTTTCAACGTGTCCACCATCATCGACCAAGAAATTAACCAATTTACCGGCAGATGGTGACCTTAACAACGAAGGATCGTTATCCTTCTCGAAGACACAGGTTTGATTCCCTATGATGATTCGATATCGATCAACTTCTTCCCTCATATAAGTTGTAAAACTAGCACCATCTAGAGACAACAATAAACCACCATCCGATAATCGATGAACGTCAATTTCTTTGTAGGAACTGTTCATAACAAGGAAGTAAGTGTTAGGACCGGACTTAGCAGCTTGAACTTTGTATTTAAATCCGTCATTAATAAGTTCTACCTGAAATATAGCAACGTATATTATTATTTTCGTTATTGAAAATTCTATATATAAAATAAAATATATGAAATCAATATACGTACATCTACAACATTATCTAAGTCATTACTAGCTTGAATTTGACCTTTTTCTAAGGCCGTTTGGAAGCCAGTAAAAGCGGCAGTGATAGCTCTGTCGGCGATGTGAATACTACCACAAGTGACTGCCAATAATACATCGGGTTTATCACTTCTAACACGCTCGGCAATTAAAAGATCCAGCCACGCGGTATCTATATTATTTTGTTGAAAAGCTTCCGTTTCTAGTAAAGTTATAAGATATTCAACTGTTGTTCTAAAGTCGCCTCTAATACTCAACTCTTTGAGAGCTATAACTAAATTCTCTCGAGCTTGATAACGATCTTCGCCCCACGAGAAGCAGTGTCCGAATTGAGAATCTGCGAATTCATGAAGACCGCCGGATGCTCCTACCGAGAAATAGCCCCATACGTTCTTTGACGAACGGAAATTTAATTCTTGAACAGTACCAGAACTTGGTTTAAAACCTGAAAATGTTGAAACGATATAGAAATAAGAGCAATTAAAGTGTTCGGCCATATAGTAATTAAATGCTTTACCCTCATCAGGATTTTCACTGGTGATTCTGGCAGCAATAACGTGACCCCATGGTTGAGGTTTATGACGTGGTTGATCAAAATCTATAGGATTGTCACCCCAGGGACTCTCTCCGTAAAGGAGACGTATATCTTTGATGTGATGTAAAGGCAAGCCCATTGCTATTTGGAGTTGTGCCGCGGGTAAGTTAATATCGGACACCATCTCGGTACATGGATGTTCTACTTGAAGGCGAGGGTTTAATTCCAAAAAAAAGTATCGCCCGGAGGTGTCATAAAGATATTCGACTGTGCCAGCACTAACGTATCCAACCATTTTTGCTAATCTTACGGCAGCCTGTTGTATTTAAAAAATGAACAAATTTTAAATATTAACAATGGCAGTATAATTCTATTTACATCAATTTACGTGTGTACCTTTTCCATCTCTTCAAAGACTTCCGACTTAGCAATAACAGCAGGTGCTTCTTCGATGATTTTTTGATGTCTTCTTTGAATGGAACAGTCTCGACCGAATAACGATATGGCGTTACCATAATTATCAGCCAACAATTGGACTTCCAAGTGCCGAGCGCATTTAGCCAATTTCATGATAAATATCGGTGATCCCGGTATTTCAGCTTGTACTTGCCTATATTACGATAAAGGTAAATTTATATACAGTTAGAATTATTCGTTTGCTATGCTTACCTAAATAAAGCGGGTAACTCCTCCGCATTTTCAACTTTTCGAATGCCTTTACCGCCTCCGCCTTCGCTGGCTTTTATCATAATTGGGAAACCGATTTTATTGGAAGCGGCTAGACATTCCTCGACGGTAGATACGCAACCTTTTTTAAAAAGTTCGGATGATATTTTAATTTTTTTCCCGCTATATTGTGCCGTTAATTCCGATCCAGACCAAGGAAGCGTAGGTACATCGGCAGTTTGGGCAACGATGCTCGAAGCTATTTTATCACCAAGTGCCCACATAGCTCTTTCCGATGGTCCTACACGTAATAGAAATATCGAATACAATTATTACACGATAAACTTTCTCCCGCTTCTCTTCTTTTAATTATCTTTGCGTATTTAGTAGTGATTGTCATACCAATAAAACAGATGTTGTTTTTGTGCAATAATTCTGGCAATTTTGGATTTTCCGACGCGTGACCCCATCCTGCCCAAACAGCTTGAACTTGCGTTCGTATGGCGATGTCTACTATCAATTCAACGTTAGCATAATTATTGTTGTTGGTGCCACCGGGTACCGGAACGTATTGATCTGCCATTTTGATGTATTCGGCATTTGCCTTTAGATCCTCCGGTGTGACCATTACCACGAAACGCACTGCCCTTTCGTTCTTGAACATCTCGTAAGACCATCTTCGTATCGATCTCATACATTTAACCGCTGCTATTCCATTATTAGCTATTAAAATCTAAAAAAAGAAACCTAAGTACGTTGGGTTACGTCAATATCGGAGGAGAGTCCGAATTTAAACGTAAAAGCAGTACGGAGTACGTAAGAGTATCGTACTGATTTGTCCAATAACTCGAAGGAAGTTACCTTGTTAATGACTTTGGTGCCTCCAAAACGATGGACGAACTCCTCGGGCGTTGCAATGGTGAAGTCCTTTTCTTGCGATCGACCTTGTGCCTGTATCATCACCGTACCCTGCGACATGCTGGGTCTGTAACGTTACAATGTAAAATCAGTTGCTAAGTCACGTTTCGATCGACTCGTAAATTCCTTGCTGTAAATTTGAACAGTTTTTTACTTTGCCAATTTATGTATCCTACTAATAAAAGAAATAGACACGTGTACAAAACTAAAATATAATTATTCCTTACAAGGAAAAATTTCGTCAAAAAAATCGAGTTTAAGAGAAAGTTTTACGTATTCTCTCAATCGGTCAGATCGATCCCTATTTGACGCACTAAAAACGACTACTCTTTCTTTCGTAAATGTTCTCGCAGTCCAGACAGATTTTCTCGAAACATTGTTGTTTAAGAAGAAAAGCAAACAAGCCGGGAATATTCGTAAAACGGGGAAACCGCCAATACGAACAAAGAATAGTACGCAATAACGAGCAAAGGTTGTAACAATCGTCATCGTCGTCGTTGTTGCCATAACGACGTTGCAACACTTTCATGGAACAAGCGACATTGTTTCGTCTTTTGTTATTTTTCTTTTACAATAATTTAATGTTTGATGCATGTTTTCGCGCTGATCGTTCATACATCATCTAGGAAAGAGGTTAGTCGTCCTGTTGTCGCTATAAAAAAAAGAGAAAGAAATTTAAAAAAAAAGGAAGAAAAAAAACGTGATTAGCGGCAACAGAGAAAGTATATAAACCGTTAATTTAAGCGGCTCACGTAATACCGTTCCTCTAATGCTTTCCGCCGCACTTACCACCCATTATATTAATATGCTGTTGCTATAACTACTTCTACTGCTATTATTATTACTACTACTACTACTACTGCTACTACTGCTACTACTGCCACTGCCAGTTCTACCGATATTACTTTGTTTCTGCTAGCGCAACTGTTACCCTTTTCTACAGCGCTATCCCGTGGGATTTTAGTTCTTCTATCCTTCTCTCTTCCTATTTTTCTTATCGAACGTTTCCTCATCCCAAGTGGTCCTATTAAGAACTATCGAACTACTATGTCTTCCTCGATCTTCAATGGCGGATCAGCAAAGTCGAAGATACCGGAGACGACTGGAAGTCATCCGTTCTTTCAGTTCGCGCGAGTAATTGAAATGCAGAGACGATAGTTATATCACGAAGACAAATTATTGCAATTACGATGTAAATGTCTTCTTCGTGGTCTCTTGGAATGTAACGACATAATTGTCCTTGCACTTCGTCCTCTTGTTATTCACGAAGAGTCCTGTTTCAAACGAAACGGAATACGAAATAAATTTTAGAATTTACGCGTGTACGTAAGCATACAAACGTATGCACTTTACGTACGTATTTTAAAATTCGCATCAGTCTCACATCGCGATCTGTCACGGAAAGGAAAAACAGACGAAAAATCCATCGCGTCACTTTTCCAATCGACTTTATATCGTCCTTCGAATGAACGATTTCTTTCATTTTTTGTTCTTTTTTTTTCCAATTAAATGCTCTCGTTCCGATTGCTCGCATTTATCGGACTTATCGTGGTACTTGGCAATCCCAAGGCGACACGCTCTTCACGGAAATGTCGAAGAACTATTTGGCAAGCGTTGAAACGAGTCGTTCTACTCGACGCAATGCGTTTTTTGTTATTTCTTTTTGTTTCTCCGCTCCCCGCCCTCTTTAAAAATCGATAAATCAATGAGCATTAAACCGCGTTGCGAGAAATCAATCCGCGTTTCGTCGCAATGAACGTCATACGATCGAGACACTGCGTTTGCATTTCGAGATCCTCGTTATCGTTCAAAGCAGCAGGAGCAGTTTTTTCGTGTGGTCGCTCGTTTACGTCTTGTTTTTAAATAAGCTAGACAAAATTTAGCGCGTTGACGTAACACGAATAACACATCTTCAACGAAGCACTCCATGCATTGATTTAACGATCGATTTCAATTTTCGAACAAGACGAAGACTTTATTATTTATTACGATTAATCACAATCTCAATTAGAAGGACATCGTGCGCGCATCGTGGTCTGAATTCTCAAGAGCTTCGAGAGAGACTGGCTTGCTACGACTTGACGAAACAAAAATCGACGCACTTCTGTCGACGTAATGGATCAAAAGACAGACGACGCTACGAACAATTTTTCTCGCAAAACTCCATTTTATCCAAAGAAATCGATGCTAACATCTCGGCCAATATCGCGAAAATTTAAACCGTCCGATTAATTAGCTTCTACAGTGTCTTTTTGTAAACTCTAAAACCGCAGGATTCATTTTCCATAGGAGCAACCTACGAAAAGATAAAATTTGATCGTTAGTTCGATCCAACGAGAGATACGTTTCTCTTGATTCATCGTATTCTTTCTTTTTTGTAATTCCAATTCCAATTCCAATTTGACATTCCAAGATCCATCAAAGTCGGAAAATATGTCGGAGAAACGCTGTATTTGATCCTCTCTGTATTTTCACTTTATACGTTGTAATAATGTTGAAAGCACATAAGTCACGCGTCGATACCGCGGTACGTTCGCCTCTTTACAGGACGAAAGAATTTCTATAACGTATTTATTGTCTTCTTAAAATCCGAAATTAAATTTTGGAAGATGAGGAGGTAGAAAGGAAGAGGAAGGGGAGGGGGGAGGCGGTAGCGGTTTTCCTCGTTTACATCGAAAGGAAAGAGCCGCCGTTTTTGTCGGTTTCATCGAATTATTTCGATTCGTTTCGAGAAACGAAATATTTTACTGAATAGCTTTCATCCACGTATGAATAAGCAAACGTCGTATGTTTGTAACAGGCGGGATACTTCGACGATTAAAATGACACACTATCTTGGAGTGCACGTCGTGGTCGTTCATAGATGAATGGCATAGCACACGATTCGTCCAATTACGAATTAAAGAAAATATCTGGTTGATCCTAACAACAAAGACTGGCTGGTATCCATCTTCTGGTTCGAGTTGTCCGACACGTCGATGTCGTCCTTCTTGGTGACCATCATCCTGGCAATGCCGGCTAAGAAGTTGTCGGAGCTCGTCCAAACGGGGTACTTTTCGGTTCTGTCCGCCAAAATAAATCTTTTTATGCGTCTCATTATGCAGGATTATGGCGCGTCCTAAAAACAATAACTAATACCGATACCACGACTTAGAATCCGATCACCAGCAGCTATTATGGATCTCTTCTGCCTTCGTTCATGACACAACTCGATAACGTAAAAAATGGAGACACCGCTATATCGCAGGTAGTTGGTCCTGATCTTCTTCGGATGCAAATGATAATTTTGGATAAATTTGATTATCGTTTTCCGTTAGACGCAGGCGTTAATTTTCCTCTCCATGAATTCCGGTACTGATGGGACGACCTTAATGCGACGACATTAGAAAGTCGAAGAAGAAGAAGAAGACGAGCAAGGAAAAAAAGAAAAAGATCATACGTAAGACGATCTAACTATCGGCGACTCTTTTAAACCTCTCGATTCTAGTTAATTTCTTCTTTTTATTTCCTTCTTCTTCTATAAAACGTAATCGCTCGCGGAGGTAGGATCGAACGAATTAATTCATCTTGGGTCTAGAGATCAACGAGATGTCGTCGTAGTTGTCATTTCTCCTTGCTCTTGAATCTCCAACGATCTTTTAATATTTCCTTCGAACCTTTCTTTTACTCTTCCTCTTCTATTTTCTTCGATTAAAAAATATCTCCTTCTCTGTTTATCCAATCATCCACGAAAGAACGAGCTCGTTAGACACTCGACATTGTACACTGGCTGTTCCTCGTGCCAATCAACGCGAACACTCGATACCCGTAGTGACATTCACACTTTTATCGTCTATTCCTATTCCATTTCATCTAACCTGTCTATTCGTTTTCCAGCTACGAAAATATTGACGAAGCAAGGAGTACGCGTGCTACGATGTTCCTATCACGTCGGCATCCTTCTCGATGAGAAGACCGAACAAAACTGGCGATCGCTTCCTCTGAAGGTGGACGGACGCACGTACGTTCAGTAGTCTAGCCAGCTAGCCAGTCAATCGGTCAGTCAGTCAATCAGTCAGGCGGGCAGCTCTGTACTTTCTTTCCCCACGTATTCGAGTGTATTCCCCTACCTGGTAGTGCGTTAGCCAAGGATGTATCTGTTCATTCTTAGTCGGTGCGCATCTCGTACGAATATCGGCCTAATTTCGTAACGTTTGTCGTGGAACGGTGTAGAAAAGACGCGTCATCGTCGTGACCGTTGGAACGACGTCGCTCGAAGCGCCCAAAGTCGACGACTTTGTTCGAAAGTGATGGCAACGATTCGATGACCATGATGACGTCACATGGTGAAATGTTCGCATCTCTCGAATGATTTCGGGACACTTTCGTTTTATCTTCGTTTACTATTCGTTCGATCTTTCGAATTTTCCGTTCCGTAATCGAAGTACACCGTTGCAGATGATTCGATGTAAGGGATAAGCACGACATTTTTTCAGCTACTTTCCCTCTTACGTATGATTTGTCTGGCTTGAATGTATGCAACTATTACTTCATTCGTACCGAGTAAATAAATTAACTGTGTGTTAATAAATTTACGATTTGATAAAATAATGCGTTTCTTCGATATATGATTTGCATCGAACGTAGAAACATTGGAGTATTGGGTTGGCAAAAAGGTCATCTCGGCTACTTAAGCGTAAAATAAAACTCCTTTTTTTACTAAGAACGAACTTCAACCGATTACATCTTTTTCATTTTGTTCGACATTTCTTTGCTATATTTCTAGCAACTTCATAATTAATAATTGCAATACTGACAGAAATCATTAAAAAAAAGAACAACGTAACGTCTGTTTATGAAAATTAACTTTTTTGCCAACCTAATAAACACTCGGTCGATCGTAGAGGGAGTTTTCTATCGTTTATTCTCGAACAGTCATCGATTTCGTCTAACAATCAGTACTGATCTCGATGTTATTACAATATTATTAAAAAAAATTAAAGTATATTTTTGTCGTCGATTTCAAATTCCAAATATAATTATCTAATAATACGTAAGATATCAATATCAGCGATAAAAAAGTTACAGATATTTGTTCAAATATATGTTTCTCAGGTCTCCGGAGACTTTCAGAGACCTCTAGATGTTAAGATACGGACAAAATGCATATTCTAGTGACTTATAATTTGTTTTTTTATGAAAATAAAAACCATAGTTCTCGCATGCACTTGTTCTAAAAAGATATTATGCAAAACGATGCACAGCTTTTCTACATTTTTCAAGGCAATTATTCTAGACAACATGTTCATTAAAATACGTTTCTATCTTATTTTCTATTTGACAAAAGCATTAAGCATTGAATTTTGTCTTTAAAGTAAAAAGGTAATAGGCAAATGATAAATGAAAAGATAAAGAAAGGGAAAAAAAGAAAAAAAAACGGAGATATAAATGTAGAAGACGATATCGTCATATTGTCCGACGACGATAAGCGATGAACCATCAGTTGATTTGTCGCATGCCCATCGGAAAGGAGTTTTAAAGCGTGCTTAAAAGTGCTTTTAAATTTTTTTTAATCGATCATTTGGGAAACCATTACGAGTTAAATGGCATAACGTGTTGAAACGCGTAAGGTAAGGTCGTGCTAAATGGGAAGTTCTTTCAATCTGACATGGGACGATCCCGAATTCGAAAATTCTGCGATTGTGCAGTGGAACACATTTATATAAATATCGCGAAACTTTTCTTAACTGTCCAAATAAACCTTTTTTTGAATGACTGTTTTTTAAAAATGTTTTCCTTATCACCTCTTTAAAGCGAATTTATGCAGCCAAAAAGATTACGCAATATCTGCATACGTATAATACTACATATCCATAAAGTTTCATAATTTTTTTGAATTTCCGGGCTTTGTATCGATTCTCGCGGGCCCGGAAACTGTGATCGAATAATATTGTCCAAAACTCACATCCGTGGAGTCCGATTTCCTTTTCTCGACGAAATGACGAAATCGCATGGTTATTCGCGCTTTCAGTTTGGCGTACATGTGTACCCATACGCGTAATAAATAAGGCACTAATAATACATGCACGAGAGTGGATATTTATATAATATGCAAGGGTTCGTGTTTGGAATCGAAGCACGTGATGTCGTGGCATAATATAATTCCTCGCAACAATCTGCAGACTTTTTTTATGTACGCAAACATACGCTAACGTTGAGAAACTGTCGCGACTGGCGACTAGTCGATAAGACTAGTCATGGGTGCCATGGGTGGTAGTCTAAATAACACATTTAATAAGCGCGACAATTAGACATAGTTTCACGATAAATGCAATTTTTTTGTGGAATATGACGACGTCATTTTAATAATTTACATTAGATGCATCGATACCAGTGCGAACAAATTAAATATCGAATGCGAGTCTGCTGTTAAATTCATCTTTAGCCAAGTTCAAATTTTTCCTCGTTTCGCTGTTCTCTGCGCTTTGGAATGAAGTTTCTGATGATTAAATTATAATTTATATATACGATACATATACTTTATCTTTAATAATTTACGTTAATACGTTGATAATTAATAATACAATTGAGCAAGATATATTTTGAAGTGTGAAAGAAGACGTGAAAACGATTATTTCGAAATGAATATGTCGCTAAAATAATTTGGTGAGACTTTGCTCGCGGACTTTGAAGATCGCTTCTTTTTCCCTCTCCCACTCTTTTCTACTTTTATGTATATTCTTACGCTTTTTTCCCATTCTCTCTTTTCACGAAACCTGAAATGCCTCAGTCAAGAACGACGCCAACGGCTAAGTCACAATCGACAGTCTTTTCTCTGACCTAAAAAACGATTTTTAGATTACATCACTTTCACGAGAGCGAAACACCTAGTAAAGGGAGAAAGATAGAGGAAAATAACAAAGTTATTCTATAAGAGTGCCAAGTTCACTGCCGTCAATCCTCATTGACGCAATTTTTATTTTAATAGTGCCGTGACGGAATTCTCGATACGTAATACCTTGCGTAAGAGATAAAATGTGTATGTGTTGCATACGGGCGCATATGCAATATGTGTGTATGTTGATACGAAGAAAGAGAAGGAGGAAGAGGGGGGGGGGGGG
>JAITYT010001186.1:1837-12041 GCA_025433975.1 Liostenogaster flavolineata
ATATTTTTCGCCTATCCGTAGCGACTTACAATTATTGTTAAATTAGAAACAAAATATTACTCTGAGGGAAACGCTTTAACCCTTTGAGAAAAAAACATCGAAATGTTATTATAACTCGGAATTTTTAGAAGAATTTTATACAAGATTTCCTGCTCGAGTAAAAACACTTTCGATAAAGAAAATTTCACTTCGTAATTCTTTCTACAGTTTTCTTTACGTGGTTCCGCTTTTTATCTCCGAAAGAGCAAATGCATTCAAAAACTTTATGTTTTGTCGACATGCCGATAGTTTTTCGAGTACAATAATTTCGTTGTGGAACCACTGAGATGCTTAGAGACGTAAAACTGCAGTTTGCTTTGCGACGTAATCACGCGTACGCAAAGGGTTAAATGCAATTTATAAATTCACGCATATATTGCTAAATAAGCAATACGAGGATTCAATGATGCGACGATTAAATCGCATATCTCATCCAAAAAAAGTAAATGTACCTTCCAATTTCTCTTTAAAAAATATTGTACGTAATAATGTAGAAACAAGAACATAATGTATCACATATATAAGGTACAGTAACGAAAAATGAACATGCGGTACAAAATAAATAAAGTATGCACTTACCTATTCGATCCTACGGGATGTAGATGTGCCACTGTCCTCGAGTGCTTCCGATCGGGTCGAAGGATGACGGAAGACTAAAAGTTCCATGACAAGTTGTCACTCGAATAATCTTTGTTTACCTTTTCTTGCCGGATTATATATTTTTCGCCTATCCGTAGCGACTCACGATTATTGTTAAATTAGAAATAAAATATTATTCTAACGAATAATATTATACTTATATAAGTATATAATATTCTAAGTAATGCTTTAACCCTTTGAGAAAAAAACATCGAAATGTTATTATGACTCCAAATTTTGACGTATACAAGATTTATTGCTCGCATAAAAAATACTCTCAATGAAGAAAATTCCACTTTGTAATTTCTTCTACAGTTTTTTTTACGTTAACCATGTTTATTATTATTTTATTATTTTATTGTTTGCTACCACTTACAATATCGCTATTTCCACAAGGAATAGGTCAAACAGCCAGAGATTTCATTGATTCTAAGATAACGTTTATCGAGTAATAGGTCAGTGTTTTTATACCATGGGTAGGTTGGATGTTGCTTGGGGAACGCTGCTCGTTTAAGTGTTTGAGTCTGATGTGCTCTTCGTGAGGTGTACGATATCTCACTACGTTGCACTGTACACATCACGTTTGCTACCGAATAAGACAAAGCAGTTAGACGCTGTGGATTAAATCGATCAAATCGATTACAAACACCGTTTATAGGGTTTTGAGTTAATTTCATTGGCTCTAAAAATTGCCCAACGCGCGTTTTAACGCACGAGGCTGTGTCGAATGAGGCAAAGATGAATCGATCTCGAGGATTCGATCGATAAACGAGTTTTCACTCCGATACGATTTCGTAACGTCCTTCGATTCGGTCCGTTTGGACCTGAGATCGTGTCGATCGATCCCATCGCGTAATCGATCTCGTACGCCAAGGCGCGTTAGTCGCTCCGTCGGACTCGTAAACGAGAAAGGAAGCAACAAAACGTAACGTTTCGCGAGCAGATAGGAGGAATCAATTACGAAGCGACAAGAGAGAATCGCCGTTCGACGGAGAAAAAGGAAGTTCGAACGCACGTTTCATCCGATTACACGGAACCGCGATTCGAAGGAATATCCGGCGCTCTTAATCTCCTCGATGCAAAGTCGAAACCTGCTCTCCTCGACGAGAAAGGATCGCAGCGCCGACGAAAATCCGGATGAAGATCGTTATCGCGTTCGAGTGTTTCTCCAGTCGCTCTTGAGCGTCGCGATTTCGCGCTGGACGACGATTACGCGTGTAACCGCGACGTGCGTCTGATTTACGCCAATTAATCCCGCCGAAGAACCGAGGAGAGGAGCTTTTCTCTACCGTCGCTGAATCGGCGACTTCGAATCGGTAGAACCGATTTAAAGTCGCTCTCGAATCTATCAAAGTCGCGATTTCACGGCTCGTCGTCGCGCCAGGCTGCGATTAATTAATTATTCCCTCGAAGGACGACCGGATTTTTCACTCTTCGAAGGGTTTAGCTGCAGGCAGGTCGTTTCTATGGCTTCGGTCTTGGAGAAAATCGCCCAATCCGGTTCGAAGAGCCTTGGAAAGATTCTTGGGTGCAATCTGGTTGTTCGTTTCACTCGTAGAATTATGATGTTGAAGAGGTCGATGTTGTCGATCCCAGCGTGTCGATGCATCAAGTTTGTGTTCCGAGATCGAATTATAGTTTTTGAAACTATTTGGAAGATGATCAAACAAATCTTCGCTTTATTGAATAAATCATTTTATTTGGCTAACAAAGTGCCAACATATAGCCGATACTTTAATCCTTCGTGTTAAAAATCATCTTTGTTTCGAACGATATGTCATGGAAGGAACCGAAACAAGGCTAACAGTTACTGACCGATTGTCTGACCGAATGAGTGACTGTGACTGTAACATTGGATGTGTTGACGAGAAACTTCTCAATCCACCTCGGTTCGCAAGAAAAAATGATCGAAGTGGAAGCTTGCACGCGTTCTTTGTCTTTAACACTAAACGTACCGGCATTTTCGTATACCTAATTAAATGATCCCTTACGAAACAGACGTTGTATTTGATAAGAAACCTGCTAATTTATCGAAAGAAATTATTGCGACATATATCAATAAAATAGTCAAACATATGTTTTCGTTTGTATAAGCGATATAAATAATTAAAGTAGATTTTGAAGAGGGTCATTTGACCTCGCTTGGTACGTTTAGTGTTAAGAGGTGAACGTAAGAGGCGAGAGACTCGATGACCAGATCACAAAACACGAGAAAAACCGAACATTTGGCTTTTTCCATTATTAGGCTTTGAATTATAAACGAATAGAAGGTTTTTCAAATCAACATCGTATACGCGCTATTTATTTTCAAAATATTCTATTTGATAAAACATAGAAAATAAATTTCGCTACACCAATAATCATTTGAAACCTGTTGTTCCTTAACTTCAGATTATGCGCGTCATACGAAAAAAAAAAATCCCTTGCAGCACAATCTTCTATAACGCGAATTTCTGAAGACCGACAAAGATATCGTGACTACTGTCTTCGTATAACGCGCCAAATACCAAAACATAGCAATTGTCTAGTTTAAAAATTAACATGTATACGTTTCACAAACATTAGTAGTACGTTTCTCAAATCAACGTCGTATGTTCGCCATTTATTTTTAAAACACCGTCCAATTTGATAAAACGTAGAAAATAGAATTCGCTACACCGATAATCATTTGAAACCTGCTGTTTCCTAACATCAGATAATGAGCGCCGTACGAAAAAAAATTCGCTTAGAGCAGAATTTCCTATAAAGCAAATTTTGACAAGACGATGAACATTAACCGCGTCACGCGAGAGTCGACGCTTTTCGAACGCTTTTAAAGCAAGGTAACATGACGAGAAAGGGCGACGCGCTTCGAGAGGTGGTACGCTCCGGGTCTCGCCTTGGCCTTCTTCGCGATCGTTTCTATGACCGCGTAGGCGTGACAAGTCGTTCGAAAGATTCTGAAGAAGCGAGGTACGCATTCGGTGGCTCTTAAATTTGAACAGCGTTCGCGCGTTATCCGTCCGTAGTCTAAACGTAGGTATATTTGTCGGCGCTACCGGCGGTTTACACGCCGCGCTACTTCCGCAGGAGAGACTTTACGTGTTTGATGCTAATGAACTCCGCGCCATTCTCGCTCCTTCTCTCTCCATCGCGTCTCTTCCCCCGATCTCCCTATTTTGTTCAGCGGCACTCGAGCGGCGTTTCTCCTTTTGTCTCTCGCGTTCGTTCTTTCCTTCTTGGCGTCCTTCCACCCGTATTTCCTCCTCTCTATCGCGCCATCCATCATCGCTCTCGAGAAAGAAGTCCGACGTGGTTCGGATACGTCCTCGTTCCCGTCGTCGAGAAGCGACGACAGCTGCCTTATTCCTCGGATTCGTTCCTCCAAGGTAACCGGATGGCGGAGAGGGCAGGGGGGAGAGCAGAAAGACGAGAGACGCGCAACCGAGGAGGAAATCGCGTCGGAGAGCGCGCAAGAGGAGAGACGGCATCTTTGACAAATTCGATTCGCGTGTCACGGCACGCGGAACACGCCGAGAGCCGGAAAAGTGGAGGGTGTTCCACTCTCCGGCGTCGCTAAATCAGCTAAATGGCTGGCAGACCGGCGGAAGGGATGGAAACCTGTGTAACGCGAGGTGTGACAGGCGTGGCTCACGCCATCGGTGAAATCTTGAATATTTGATGCTTCTCTCGTCGGCACGGAGCTAACACGAGGGAGAGGGAGGCAGGGAAAGACGACTACGTCGACGACGAGAGAAGCATCTCGTCCGTTGATAAACCTTCCAACAGACTCGTCTCTCATCGGAGACGAAGATGCCGAAAATCGAGACAAGAAGAGCTCGCGCATACGACAACATTCGCGTCATGCTATACGTCTTCGTTCGTACGAAATTATTGAAGCTTCTGAATGCTGCAAGTGCTCCATTCTCCACTCGACGTGGCAAACGTCCACGTCGAGAGCTCCATCTTCCCTCTGACGTACGGAGTCCTCACTGCTCCTTCAAATTGACCCTTCGTTCGAGCTCGAACGCGTGGATGTACGTAGGTACGATTTATTCCAACGTTGATCACGACGCGATCGTCGTCGTGTTGTCGCTTCATTCCGAGACGAAGGCGAGACTGTCAAGGGTGAATTGGAGGATCGAGAGAGTCGAGCCGAGTCCTTCGATCGCGGATGACTCACGTACCAGTGACGCGGCATTTTTTCGAAGAAATAAGAAGCCGGAAGGAAGAAAGATCGGAAAAAGTGCGCTTTTGCGAGGTTTCTTTAAGAGAGAACCTGGAGATCCTGGACTCGTCCCTCGAAGGACGACGATACTCTTGATCTCTCGGTCGTAGGTCGAATCCTCCTGGATTATGAGCCATCTCATCGACCAAATGGCCGAGGGCGATAACGATCGCGTTAACGTTTTTACGACGTGGTCAGGACGCGAGCCGTTCGTTCTCCGAGAAACGATGATTGAATTAAGTCGGTCTTAAAACCGTCGGGACCAAGACGATCACCGTGACAACGACGACGCGTCCGTCTAACTGACTTACGCACACGAATCGCGATATGACGCAAACAGGCTTTACTGCTTTCTGGCAAACAAGCTTCGCGCATACCGAGACGAACTCCTTCCCGGCTCTTCCTCGATTAATAGTTTTACGAGGCATCGATCTCACGTTGCAAACCGGCGCTCGATCACGCGTAGATAAGACAAAGGTGTACCTTTGGGTCCGTGTCTTTGATTCGACGTCCGCGCGACAAGGAAAGAATCGTGGCTCGTGTATTCGTATACTTGTTAGCGACCTCGAGATGGCACCGACAATCGTCTCCATCGATCACTCTTCGATATTCCCATTTTTCCCGACAAGAGAAAAATATCGATCTCATCGGAAATTTTCGACGTTTCTTGAAAGAATAGTCTCGAGATTTATGCAAAATCTACCGACGTTTCGTGTACACCTATTCTTACCGTGATCTGTCCAAAGGCCTGTTCCAAAGAGGTTATATTTTTTGCGATCGAACGTGATTAACAGCCAATTTGGTATTGAATTAAATTAGAAATGAAACGATCTTTGCGAGCCGACGACACGAATTTCTTTACCTTTTTTCATCTACACGGTAAAAATGAATGGAAAAAGCGATCCCATGTAAGAAATGCTGAGCAAAGTTTAAGAACGATCATTCGACCGGTCGCTGGTTGGTTCAGAGTTAAAAAGTACAAGCCGACCGACGGAGTGGTTAAGATTAAAATTGATATTGAATTAAATAAGATATGAAACTATCTTCGCGAAGCGACGGTCGAATTTCTTTTCTTTTTTCGTCTACATTGTAAAAATGAATAGAAAAAGCGATCTCACGTAGAAAATCCCAAGCAAGGGATTTAACACGTTGTCTGTCATGTCACCAATAATTTGGATGACGCACAACTGTTTCGAAAATTTGTGTCGCCATAATTTGGCGACGGTTTCACTTTCTCACCTAGGTTCAATATAATCACTGAAAAATTCAGGGCATTTGTCGATATTTTAGCGGTCAAAGACTTGGAGTTAGAAAGGTACAAGACGAACGTAGAAACGAAAACCAGCTCGAACGTTGGACAGAATTTAAAATACTCCTTCGACGATCAAGGAGTACTACAAATCGGACGACAATTTTACCCGAGGACAATGGAGGAGTCTTCGAACCTACAAATTTCCACGTAGGCGCGAGCAGGCCTACGAAGAAGTGGCGCATTGATGCGCGTTAATGTCGAGCACGCGCGGGCTAGTCGCTTTGCCGGCGGCGCGCACGGGTTCTATACGTAACAAGTGCTTTTATTTATAGCCGGCTGGGACATTCGACGAAACATCGGGACGAGAGAGCGACGATGCGGCGAACCGATGAGAAAAACCAGCCGGAGAAGGGGTTACGAATGGAGATATGGCGGTTTAAATGCGCGCGCGAGCATGCCCGCGATGAGGTTAGGGGAGAACCGTGGGAGAGGGGAGAGGGAAGCCAGGGAAAGAGAGCAGGCGCAGTACGAGCTGCGTGTTTGTGAAAAGTACGAAATCGTCGGTTGATAATGGGCAGCAGTTTATCAGACCCCTACCCTCCGCGTCGCCGTTCCTCCCCCGTCCCACCCCCTCCCCACCACGATTCACTCTTCCCCTTCATCACGATCCGTTCGATGGAGAGCAGCGTTTCCTCTCCCCTCTGTTCTGCTCGATATTCTCTGTCTGTCTGTCTGTCTGTCTCTCTCTGTCTCTCTGTTTCTCTTTCTTTCTCTTTTCATCCGTCCTCTCGTACGGTTGGACCGTTCCGATCGCTTTTCCATGCGTACGGCGACGGCCGCCGCCGCTTTCATTGTACAAGCGGCCTGCAAACAATAATCATGACACGCTGGATTGCCCGGCAATGACAATGGAATTGATGATATATCGATTGCGCGCCCGACGACACCGTATAATTGTTTTACAACGGCCGTAGCGCCAGCGGCACGACCGATAGATAGATAGAGCGAACGAGAACGAGAAAGAGAGAAAGAAGGAGAGAGAGAGAGAAGAGGGCCAGGCAACCGCGTAAAACCGTTTCCGAACGGGTCCAAGCGGCATGTATGTACGCGCTAGTGAGCGTACGTACACAGTCGCACGCCGTTACCTCCGGCTCTCTCGTCGCGGACCTACGGTACTTTTCGATTGGTCGAATGCCGCGTTGGAGGGGCGCGAACGTACGCGCGAACGCGCGAGCGAGCGAGCGAGCGAAACGCCGCCGCAGAAACGAGTAATTATTAACGACCGATGCTTCGAACCGATTGTTCGCCATTCGTGGAATAAAGTCGAAACGGATCCTTCCTCGCCAACGTTCCGTTCGATTTCACGAAGTCACGGCGAGTCTGGCGATTCCTCGTTGATCGTTGTGGTGAAACTGAAATCGGCGGGAAACGAGATGTAAGATCGTAAAGATTACGATTTTGGCTAATAAGTCGTTCCGAGTTTTAAAACGTATCTTACGACATTATATCGGTGGCCGTATAATCGATGCAGAATCTACCAACGACTGGCCAAACCAGTCTTAAATCAATTTTAAATCTTCCTTGGAATTTCTCGCGTGGAGTTATTATTTTTTATATTTATAATATAAATGAAAGAAGGAAAACAAATTCGTCGATTTGTGAAGATCGTTTCACTTCTTATTTTATTCAATAACAAATTGACTCTTAGTCGCGATCGATTGTGGACAATTTGACTTTTTATCGGTAGGTTTAGTGGTGACCGAAAAAAGAAATAACTTAAGAGAGGGAATATAAATGCCTAAGGCTCTATCGGCCTTCTTTCAAGACGAAAGCGTGCATAATTTTGTTGATTTGGAAGAATTCGTGGAATCGTCAAATAATCGTCAAAAAACCGAATTACGTTTTAGATGGATATTAAATTAAACCGTATTACCGATCAAACGATCGTTCTTATATCTTGCTTAGAATTTCCTACATGGGACCGCTTTTTCTATTCATTTTTACAATGAAAATAAAAAAGGAAAACAAATTCATGCCGTCGATTTATCAAGATCGTTTTATTTCTAATTTAATTCAATACCAAATTGGCTCTTAACCGTTCTGTCCTTCGTTTGCATTAATTTTCAATTTTGTATTCATCTTATACTTTTTAATTCTAGGCCTACTAGCGACCGATCAAACGACCGCTCTTAAATCTTGCTTAGAACCTCTTAATTAAATAAAACTGTTTCTTCTTCTGATTTTTACAATGTAAATAGAGAAGAAAAACAAATTCATGACGTCGATTTGTAAAGATTGTTTCATTTCTTATTTAATTTAATAACAAATTGACTCTTAACCGTGTTCGATTGTACAAAATTGTTCCTTGCTATGTACACTTGTTAGCGTTAAATCTCCAAAAGAGACGAAACGCTTGTTCAGTCGATGTTTCCTTGCACTTCACTCAAGACCCGATTACTTCCATTATGATATCGCTTTATTCCGCTTTCTACGTCACGTCACTACACTACGAAACGCATGATTGCTTTCGAATCTTCGATCGATAGCCAACTGATAGGATTTTACCTTCCTCCAAGTCATCCGTGCTCGCCAAAAATACAAACAAAGCCATTCGTATATAAAATCGACAATATAAAAAAACAAGGTTTTTTTCATTTAAAGAAACGAAATTACTTTCCGAACGACCTAATATCTCAAAAAGAGATTATTCGACAAATTTTTTCTTCGATCGTGTGATTACACATTTTAAATTCTTTTAGGACGATATTTTATAACGCTTGCGATACAGGGTTAAATTAAAAAATCTAAAGCCAATTATACAATCGATGCGCTGATTTGTTCGAGATGTTGTAACCATGGAGTGACAAATCCATCGCACAGTTACTTGAAAGCAATAGAAATAATCAGAAATTATAATACGTTCGCGCGAGTAAAACTTCGAGATAATCATTTTTTAATCGTAATTGCGCGATGTCGTACCTAAAGACGAGAGAAATGAGGAAGCGATTTTCGTAAAATTGTCGTCGATCGTTAGACGTTTTGCGAGAACGACATTGTGCCTTTTTCTGTCTGCGATCGCGGCTTCGTGCAGTCGCGTGGAGCACCGCCCGGAAATAATCTCGGATCTCATAAGCAGCGTGTCGCATGCACGCGTCTTGTATTGCGGGGTGCGAGTAGTGTTTGGCTCGCGCTAAGAACAGGTGGCGCCTAAAGGGCGGAGAGATTTGTAGTTTCATTAGGCAGCGGCTGCTGCTTATGACGCCTGGCCCCGGTTGTCTACAACCACTTACATCGCTACTTACCTGCGTCATAAGTAACCTCTCGCTCGATTAAACCAGGCCTTGAGCCACTCGCAGTCTCCCTGTCGTCGTCGCCGTGGCGCTGGCAAAAACTGCGTCTACGCGTTCGCGTAATAATCGACCGCGACGACGAAACGATAATAACGCGATTTTACGCGTTCAATGCGAGTTCAGAACGCGAGTTGATAATTCACGACGATTATTTTCGGCGATATGACTCTTTTGAAATTAATTCAAGATCGATCACGCGTTAAGTTAATTCTTGAATTTACAGGAAGAAGCTGATGAACGCCTAGAAATCGTTTTTCAACCATCTTGCAGGGAAAATTGCTCACCATTTTGTTTGCATTCCGCAAGCGACTAAAGTCGCTTATCGTGAATCGTCGTTCGAACGCGAATATTTTCAAGATGTAAGGAACAAATTCGAAAAATTGTAGACTGCTTACGTTGTATTTGTTTATTGAAAAAAAAAGTATGAATTGATTATCGTCACATATATGTGAAGTTGAGATCTCAATAGGAATCTATGCGTCGCATGTATGTGGCACTGGTAGCGAACGTGTTAACTAGTTAACACTGGATTGCCTGAGATTTAGTATATACCGATATTGCCTAAAAGACGTCAAAATGACTGCTTTGCGAAAGAATAACTAATTCATAAAAAATATTTAAAATTAATTTGTAATGTTATTTTATATAATTTAAAGTCACATAATATGTTATTAGTAAATATTAAATAATAAAGAAAATTTACTTCACTTAGAAAAC
>JAITYT010001186.1:30094-43185 GCA_025433975.1 Liostenogaster flavolineata
GGGGTTGGATAGAATCATCGAACGATGAAACACTCGATTACTGCATTAACAATGCTACTAATTCAGCCGGCGCTCGACCCTTCCTGTCCTTTCTCTCGCTCTCTTGGTATCTCTCGTCGTTTCTATCGTCTCTCGTCCTCTCCATTGCCAACCGTTTTGCGAGCGAATCTCTCCACCCTCTACCCCTCCTACGCCTCCTCCTCTACCTCCTCGAATCCACCCATCGCAGATCGGAGTGGGCGAGAATCGAAATCGCGCGTTGTATAGCGGATTTGAAATCGCGGAGCGCGCGTATGCGCGTGCATGGCTTTCGATGTGGCTGCGTACACTCGTTTTCCGCCGGTCGTTAAAACGGTTAAAACGACCGCACGACCGATACGTCATTCCGCGATGTTCACGACCGCCGTGCTTGTACGTGCGCCGACACGATCGCTCGGCCAATCGTAATCGCTGACTCCCGATTTTCATTCGAGCCTGTAATGAAATTGCATCGTACCGGCAGCACGCGATGCAATCACCTACGCTTATTTCTCTCTCTCTCTCTCTCTCTCTCTCTCTCTCTCTCTATCGCTAACTCTCTTTTGCTCATGCCTATTCGATGCGGCAGTATCAAGCCTCTACGTGCACGAGGCGTACACGCAACTGGTCGCGTTCACATTGACATGACAAAGTCGTCGACGTTGTTCTCGACGATATAAACGCGCGTAGATTTTCATCGAGCCTCTCTTCTCTAAGAGCTTTCTAAAAGGACGCGAAGCTGAATTGAATCAAATGCGGACATGACGAATCTGACTCGTGAAATGAAGATCGGGCCGAACGCGTATAGGACGAGTTTGACTCGCAGAATTTGACGCTTGACACGTCAACTGCCCAGATTGCATGTTTAAAATGTTTTAACACGGTGTACCTCTGGATGCAAGATTTCATAGAAATTAATCTTTTACTCTTAATTTTCTAATAAAAATTTTTGATTGTTCAATGGAGCACTTCTTATTTCAAAGTATCCTCTAATTAGCGGTTATGTTCAAAATGCAGTCAATTTTCATTTAACTCTTACAGTTGCAAGTAGTTCAAGCGCTCCGGTCACGTGACCACCTTGGCATCACGGGAGATACCGTGGCCGGTCACATATGACTAATGTGGCAGTGAAAGTGTTAACTACTTGCCGTACCACTTAGCTCGACCAAATCAGGGACCAAAGTAGTAGAAGACGCGCTCTGAACGGGCCAGAGTGATGCGCGAGAGCAGTTGCAATGCGAGCCAAAATGTGAGAATCTGTGACGTAGCCATACGTTTATTTTTATGTAGATCTCTTTTAATTAATATACTAAGGTAAACGACACATAAATAATGAATTTTTTAAAATATAATATTCAATATTATATAATATAATATATAACAAATAAAATATAAATAACAATACTATAAATCCTACATAACAGATGGCAAATAACAGTTTCAAAACTATATTTCATAGACGAACGATACTTCGACAGAAATTACAGTCTTTCGACCGATGAAGTAAACGCTCCATTGAACAAAAATGTTCTATTTATTATTATTTTGCCATTGTATGCTTCGAATAATAAAAATACTCCCGCGTCATCCTGAGTAAAACATGTGATTTCGGCGTGGCAGTCAAAGGGTAAAGGCAATCGCACGAGTTCCATGCTGATACAATATTTCACGATATTTCTAAGGACCTCGCGTACGTCCTGGTCGAAGTCTGTGCCTTGAACCATCGTCACGATACAAAGTAGCATCTCTGGTAAGGAAGACGATTACAAATCGATCCTCGTTCGTCATTCTCAGGTCGAGAAATAAGATGAAGCTAACGATCTTGGATTGGATCATCGAAGCGATCGATCAAGTTCGATCGATGTCATCGACGAAGTTACAGCGAGATGCTTGGTCCTACGAAATTTTCTCTCGTCGTTGTCTACCTCCCGATGCGTGCGCAATCTCTTAGACTCGAACTCGTCGGTTGGTTGGTAGGCAGGCAAGCAAGCAAGTAGGTAGATAGGTAGGTAGGTAGGTATGCATATCGAGTTAAGGAGGATATGCACGGGAGCCTCTGGGCGGTGGTTTTCTTTCTCCGGTGTGCACGTCGTTGCAATAGTTTATGTCGATATAAACGTGGCAGGTGGTAGGAGTGGGACAAGAGAAACGCGATCCTATGGCTGCTGCGGGTCGAGCCGAGCTCCCCACCGTCGAGGCAATGAATACGAATAGGATTGGAGATACGATCTCTCTCGGGATGCGCGTTATATGGGTAGGGTGGGGGGTTAAATTAAATGATTTGCATAAGTAGGTGGGTGTCGACACTGGCAAACATTGACAAACGCGTGTGCGGCAGCCAGTGTGCCTCGTCCCTTCCACCACTTGTTTCTCTCCCTTTTGCCTTCTTCCTTCTCCGCGTCCTCTCGTCCTTTGCTTACACCGCCGCCTATCGAGAAGGGCGACGACGGTTGCCGAGGGGCCGAAGAAGAGGAAGAGGATGAAGAGCCATCCGAACTTATATGGAAGAATATATTATTGCGGATAATGGAAACACTGCGACGTACATTAAACCAGTCGAGCAGATAAGAGCTACTCGCCACGAGTCGACACGTGTCGAGTCGACTGCGGCCCACTGATACAGCCGTTCGCAATTACTGTACACACGTCAACGTCTAAAGCCAAGCTCGATCGGGTTATCTTCGGACCGAGCTACGAAAACACTTACTCGAATACGACGAGCCGCGCGATTTCGAGAGTTCCACTTAACCGTCTAGCTTTTTATCACTCTTCTCTTTCTGCGTTTCTTCGCGTACGGGGCGAGTGGCTCCTCGAGCGAGCTCGAGCAAGACGAGTCGACAGAATTAGCGGTCGACGATAATATAACGATCTTTGGAATCGTTCCTCGAAAAAGGCATGATCCGTCCGACTTTATACTTTAGGACTTAATAATTTAATTATTTCAATATTTATTATAATAAATTATATCATTTAACATTTCTCTATAATATAATCAATTTCTTAGTGTATATTTTCTTAAATTGATGTGTGGTATTTACATATTTTTTGTTCTGACAAATTTATAGCACTAATGTATTTATTAAAATATGAGCATTAGTGTATTTGTGTACTCGTCACGGCTTTTCGATCGAAGCCGTGACGTTCGCACTCGTCGCACGTTCCGACGCTGTAAGGATCGGTGCGTGCTCCCACGATAGGGGAAGGATGCGGTTATGTAAGTTATTACCAAAGCACTGTCTGGTTTACTACCTTTAATTGCACTTCTTTGTATTCGATACAGATTACGGCGCGGGGTACGACAAGGTACGAATTTCGATGCTAACTGCAAGAGAGTTAGAAGCGAAGTATATTTTACGAGATTTGGACGTGAAGTGTTTCGACTAGAAAGTGAATAAAAAAGCAAGCGTTGGTAGCAAAATAGTGGGATGTAAGCACTCGTCCATTCTATATAGACCCAATTCTGTTTTTACACGATTTTTATTTAACATGAATTAGAAATTAGTATTGATTATAGACAATGCAATCAGCCATCCGAACTTAGGTGCAATTTTGTTTCCTGCCCCTTAATACTACATCCTTTGATACAACCGATAGATCAAGGTATTATTGCGACATTTAAAACGTACTATTTGTTCAGTACGTTTTGGACAAACTGAGCGATGAAACACTAACAGCTATTAGTTTCAATTATGGATTGTATTAATCAAATTGAATTAGCGTCGGCTGAATTAAGACCCTCAACTTTGAATCCATGTTGGAAAGCTGTTTGGCCAGAATGTATTAAAAATAAAGATCCCGTCCTCCCTAGTACGATCGAATTTTCCAATATCGTAGCGTTCGGGTCAAGATAGCGAAGAATATTGACTTCTTGGTTTCGTCTTAGCCCACGTGTGCGAAGGGCTTTGGTATGCCAGGGTCACAAGATTTGTTCAAACGTTACATATTACCGGGAGAAAGCGTCGCGTCGCTATGCAATCGGAGACCCGAACCGAGCCGACCCCCCGTCGCATAGCGCAGCTGGTTGAACGCTTCAACAGAATCATAAATATACATACATACTATATATTCTCTTATTAAAAAAAAATACTTAAATTTCTATACATATTTAGCCACCTATTTATTTATAACTAAGTAAATTTATAAATAAAGTGATATCGATTTATTACTCGTGTTTATATATTATATTAACGTTCCTCCGAGAAAATCGTTTTTTCACAACGAATGTTTTTCTTCAAGAACGTATTTTACCAGTTCCACCGAAGGAAGATTGAGAAAGGTCAAGCCTTCGTGACGATCTCTCGTTCGAATCACGCGAAAGGGGCAATCGGCAAAATTAGTTGGAAAAACGCAGCGATTTCCGCGATGGAATAATCGTTGGAAAGTCTTCGGCGAAATGTCCGAGAAGTATCGGCGACTCGTTCACCGAAACATCGAAGCAATGAGCGTGTCGCTTGGTGTAGCGTTTCGAGCATTTGGTTTGTAAACGGCGATCTCTCGAGGTGATCCCCTCGCGAGCTTCGCCGCCCCTGTCGTCATCGACGTCGAAGCCACCCCCTGCCCTCGCGTCGCAGGCCCCCGTAAGAAGTGTTTGCCGTTGTTGCGACAACGCCGTCACGTGTCAATTCGCATTATTACTATTTGTCGAGGAACGTTAGGCTCGAAAGGAACAGAAGAGAGGGGGTGGTTAGTACGGAGGCAACGACAGATCGAGGAGGCCGCGAGGTTCTTCGTGGGAAAAGCTTGAGCAAACAAAATAAAACGGAGATAGATAAAGTGACGGATCTCGCGGCAGTGAGGACTGCAACGAGGGTGGGGCAGCTACTTCAACCCCCTTTCGGTCGATCCACGACCTCGACCAGGCCTACGCCTAATCCCGGATTGACTCGTGTCACTTATTAATATTTTATGCAAACACCATGATTTACGGCCGCGCGTAAGCATTACCGAGCGCTGATCTCTCTTTTGCTAGTAGCGCGGGAGCGATAAGCGATGCCGCGACAACGTCCTTATCTCCTTCCCGTGTCGTGACTGATGGCCGTTACGTCTTTATTCGCGAGAGGATTTTCCCACCGATTCCTATCGGACCTTGGCCTGGTCCTGGCGTCGCCTGATCGAGTTCGAATTGCGATCGAGCAGCAATAAACACATTCGGAGGAACTTGGAGTTCAGGTTTGAAAAAGCAATCGGATTAAAGGAGCAATTAGGGTGCTAGGCATGGTCTAAGAACTTTCTGCTTCTTAGTCGACGTTGTTAAGGTCATTTACAACCTAAGGGTAACCAGGTATACTTCCAATTTCTTTATTCATAAAAACAACAACTGTGGTGTGATTCGTTATTAATCTCTGCTAAAAAGTAGAAGAAGCGGTTCCTTCTTCTTTTCGCTGTGATCACTGACTTTTGTCTGTAGCGTTGGTTGTATTACGAGCATCTCAGGCAATCGTCAGTGTTATTAATTGTTCGTAAATCTATACATTCGAATATTCTTACTTTTAGGCTTCAGTTTAACCCCCTTTTTTTTGTGTAACATATTTTAATAGTCAAAAAACTGAATTTTACTACATTAAAGAATATTATTTATTTCTCTGAACCGAATTACTATAAATATTAGAGATTTAATATTAGTGTAAAGCTTTTTTAGAATGACATCTAATAGTCTAATAAAGTGTGATATAATTTGAAACGCGGAATCGCTGATTTTTTTACGTATGGAGTCGGAAAATGCCCTTGTATTAAGCGGAAAGGTTGATTATCAGGATTTCCACCTATTAATTCAAATTCATGTATTCTATCTGTGCGGTATGTGTGTAAAACATGTTTTATTAAATGTAAATAAAATTATGAAGAGAACGAAAGGCGACATTTTTTCAATTTACGCTCGTAAAAGGGAACACGCATTTCAAGATCACTTGTTTCCTCAGAATCAGAAGTATTTGTTCTATCACTTTTGCATGTTTTTCTGTTCACTTTCTTATTCCAACGTTCCACTCTGGGAGTTAAACAAAAAATAATTGTAAAATTTATATTTAAATCGTGGGATGAGAAGCGATATGGAACGATTCGTTAAGATGTGAATAATTATCACGGTACGAAGTGACGTCTTCCCTTTTTTTAAATACTTCGCTGACATATAAATATTTAAGCAACAAGGGACTAACCGTATCGAAAATGTATTGGTTTCTTCTAATACAAATATGGACAGAACTTCCGGTATATCCAATGCACTATACTATCAGTGTATAGTGCATAGTCTTCTCTTCCTGCATAACCTATCCATCGGTAAAAAGCACTGCGAATCGGCACGATCGTGTGGAGTCGTCGATTGCGCGCTCGAGCTGGAAGGAAGGAAGGAAAACGAGTCGGTCGGAAGAGGTGAAATCTGCAAGCCAAAACGAATCGGAGTAATCCACGCTCGTTGCGTTCTCGAGAAGAGAGCAAGGTCACCCCATGGTGTCTCGGTGACCGTGGATGAGAGAAGGAATATAGCCTACATCCGAGAGAAGAGAAGCCCACGACGGTCGATGTGCATTTCGTAAATGGATCTCTCTCTGTCTCTCTCTTTCTCTCACACACACTTCCTAGAGCACGCACGGTCCTTCTGGCGGGGCTGTCCCTCCCACTCGAGCAGTCGTCCTCCTCCCTTCGTCCCGAGGGGAGCCACGTTGCCACCGTGGTAGAGGCGGTTCACCACCATGGATCCCACCTCTTCCTTCTCTCTTTCTCCCATTCCACTTGCAACCCTCTCGCGGTCCTTGTCCTGGCGTTCCACGTCCTCGTCTCCCTCCGTCGCGCGCTGCTCCGCTCCGACGCTGTCCTTCGAGAAGCCCTCGTCGCTTTAAATTGCTGATGAGCATTTTTAGATTGGTTACGTTAAGTGAATTGGTACATAGACGGCTCTGTGTTCTCCCGATAAAAGTCTTTAATGAATCCGGAAGGAAGATGGCTCGGGCACGACCGCGATAGTATTGCCGCTGCTCCAACCCGTCGTCTCGCGACAATACCGGCTGTTTTTTTTTTCTTTTTTTTATTTTCACACAGTAACGTGGGAAAGAGTCGGCTACCACGGCTTGGAAATCTCGTTAGGACGAAACGGCGTATCGAATTCTGGCCGTCGGTCGAGTGGAAAGCCAACGACGCTTTCGTCTACGTGTACGTACGTACGTGTTTACCCGCGACTGTAAAAGCCACCCTAGCCTCGGGAAGGTAGTCTCTCGTATAGAAGGAAAGACGCCTCCACGATTTTTCGAAGAAAATCGTTGCAACTTCGAGAAGGACCTCGACGAATCCGAATTCTCGAGAAGAACGAACGACTCGCGCCTCGTCCGGACGCCAGGTCGGCTGAAGCGTGAAAAAAGCGTCGCTGGAGCGACAGGACTTTTGCCGAGGAGGTCGGAACGAGCGAGCCAGTCGACGAAAGCCGCTGACACACGTAAATATCAACGCGAACCGGGGAAGATAGGAGCGAGTTAATTAAAGACCCTCCCCCATCGCGGCATTAGAGTCGGATCGAGAGGCTCCCTTGTCCCATCGCGCCTTGTCTGGCGCTTGCGTTTACGTTGGTAGCTCGTCCTATCGCCGTCGTCGTCGTCGTCGTGGAGGAGGTCAAAGGCAAGAGGGGAAGAGGTGGTAGACCCACCGATAGAGAGGAAACGAATTGAAAGGCGACGGGCTCGAAGGGGCGAGCGAGAGGGTCGACGTCTCTTTCTGATGCGCGCGTAGCCTCGAGTTTGCGTGTCGTTCGTCCGCGTGCGCGTACGAGCGAAAGAAAGGGAGAAAGAGAGCCGTCGATCCGGAGACAGCGGACAGGGAGCTGGCCTCATCCGATAAAAGGAACGGGTAGTCGGTCGAATCCGTCCGGGACCGAGGAACAACAATAATGTCGTCGTCAGTTCGTTAAGCGCTTCTTTCAGGCCACCTCGAGGTCGTCCTTGCGCCACTGGCGAACTTCGTACAATACCACGTACCATCGACTGTGTCGCCGTCAGCCTCGACCTCGAGATAACTCTAGCCCCACCAAGTGTCCTCCGACACCCTCCACCAGCCACCATCTCGGTTACGTACGGATTTCAGTCCGCTTGGTTACGACATCGTCTCGAACGGCTGCTTGCGCTCCTTCATGCGTAGAGGATAGCTCGAGAATCGATTTATCGGCGAGCTATCAGCGATTTATCAACGATAGCACTAGCCGTCGAAATATTCCCTTACTTCTAGTTCTTGCTCAAAGTTAGACGAATACTCGATGTTTTGTGTAACTGATTTATCAGTAACTGTACTTGAAAGAAGATACAAAAGCCTGCAAAGTAGAGCGCGTTACACCGTTCCACAGCCAACAAGCAACTAACCCTCGTACAGACTCACACCAGGCATTTATACCTGTAAACTTTTCAGGAATCGCCTGCAATCTTTGCGTAGAATTATCCCGAGATTATAAATCTCAACAAGAGCGCCTTCCATCGATCGCGCCTATCGCCTTTTCGTTGAACGATTTTGCGACGTTTCTCAGTTTTCCCGTTTCTTATTTTTTTCGTTATTTATTTATTTTTAGTATGTAACACGTTGGACGCCAAATTCATTTGTTTTGGTCGGGGCGCCACGAGAGTATCTTTACTATTCTAAGCGTTCAATGACGAAATAATAATGAATATAACGCGTTCCCTGTCATGCTGTTTGTGAGATGTCATTTTCAGACCGCGTGAATCGTTTTCGGTGCATGCTAACAAGTTTAATAATTTTGTATAAATACCTACTTTTTTCAAGTTTTTCAAAGAATATATATCATTTTCATAATTATAAATACTAAAACGACAAAATGCGCAAAATGACAACAATGAAATAAATTAAGTTTATTTGGAATAATTGAAATAAAAATTATGTACAAAAGTGAGTACGAGATAGAAAGTATGTCTTATATTATGACTTATATTTTTATGCAGTGATGAATATCAACTATAAAGTTCTAATAATCCTTCGACTAACTATTATTTTCTTACGATAATTCAAACATTACAACGAGAACTTCTTAAATGAAAATCGCAAAACGAAGAGCTAAAGACTGAAATTTACACTGATAACTAATTACCACGCCGCGTGAACCGTTATCGGTACACGACTCAGAAGTTATTGTAAACATCATTACGTAACATAAGACAATGCTACCATCGATTACTTTTAGATGAAAATATCTAAAAAAAAAAAATTGAACTTTGCGTACAAATGCATTTTACCGTGTGCCGAAAACTGCACACGTGGTAGGGAATGTGATAATGATTGTATAAGATCACACGCTTATCCATAGAACGTCTATCGCGCTGGTTGTCATTCTCTAATTAGCCTCGATATTCAAAATTCGATGACTGACCGATGTTCATTCAATTCTCACAATAACACACCTTTGAGGCATTGACAACCGAACACCACCGTCACGGACAAAACAATCCGTGGTCACGTAGGACCAACGTTTACAAGCAAATGTGCCGAATGCAATCTATACTGTGATGTCAAGACGTAAAACATGCTGTGGCTACGTAACGAACCATTGTTCTTCTGTTTCACTGGCTCATATTCGTAGAGGCTCCTTTTGGAGCTTGATGGTAAGAGGGGGAGGGGAATTTCTAACCACGGATCGACACCTTTCAGAACTAAGTTGCCAGGACACGTGTCGTATTCCAAGAATTTTTCTTGGCAAATAGATCGTTTCTTGCACTCTTCGAAGGCGGGACGAATTTTTGAGGGACGACTCGGCTAGTTTCGATGACATCTTCGGTAGCCGCGCGCTACGAGACCGGTGTATCGATAAGATGGAACGTCGAAAGGCTGTGGAGGTGCCGCCATTTTATCGCGCAACGACGAATCCATTATCGAGAGTCGTTCGACTCGCAGTGTGGTAGCGAATACGACGCAAAGTACGAAGTTCCTTTCTCGAATCGTACGAGCGCATTGAGTCCCGATTTTCAATGGTCGTTGTTAAGAAAGCGACGGTATTGTCCGTCCTTTTACGGATGTCTCTATCGACATGGATGAAATAGAAGCGACGGAGAGCGGGCAACGAGGAAAGGACAGGCAGGATGAGAAGCACGTTGTCGTACAGCACGCGTGTAGTTTTTACCGCGTTGATCTCACGTCGGATCGGTAGGTGATTGATCGCTGACGCACGATGAGTCGCCGGGATTATCGTACCTATGCTACGTGCATTGTTCGCCAAGAAAAACGCCTGGCAATGACGATAACGCGTATTACTCATCATGCTGCATGACTGTCCACCTACTTCTCCACTCCACGACGTCCATCATTCCACGCATTTGTCTCGACGCAGTTGCCAACGTGACGTCTGTATCCTGCGAGATTCGCAAAAGTGCCTTCCATTCTTTCTCCTATTATACGCTTCGATCGGTTCAGCCTCCGTTTATTTGCCCGTGTTATTTCACGGGAGAGTTCGAATTCCGTCGAGTTCGCGAATCTGCGCGTATTTTTCTAGCCTTCTCGATTTTCTCGAACGTTCGACCCACAAATTTATTAACACTAAACGTATCAGCATTACCTAATCAAACGATCCCTTACCAAACAGACGTCGATTGTTAATCTGTCGAAGAGAATGATGTACGACATATACTAATAAAATAGTTAAACAGATGTTTTTATCATTATAAACGATGTAAACAATCGAAGTAAATTTTGAAAAGGGTCATTTGACTTCGTTTGATACGTTTAGTGTTAAGACGTCGATCAGTAATACAATTCACCTGTTTTGCTCAAAGAGCCACGATAGTATTTTCATTACGATGACATCACGAGTATCACTGTTTACAGATACTGCCAAAAAATACTCTTGAAGAAATGCTACCTTTCGTACCTTTTCCACTTTCTTCGATTTTTTACGAAATTTGCAAAAGTGCCTTCCATTTTCTTCCCTTTCTTCGTTCGCGAACCTTCGCGTATTTTTCTTTCTGTCTCGATTATCTCGAACAAACGTTGATTTTTAGAAGAAAATTGTTAATCTATCGAAGGAAATGATGTACGACATATACTAATAAAAAAGTTAAACATATGTTTTTATTTTTATAAACGATGTAAATAATCGAAGTAAATTTTGAAAAGGGTCATTTGACTCCGCTTGGTACGTTTAGTATTAAAACGTCGACCAGCAATACAATTCACCTATTTTGCTCGAAGGGCTACGATAGTATTTTCATTACGATGACTCCGGTTACCGATGACCACCATGACGTCATCGACAAAACAATCTGCGGTTACGCGGGACCATCGTGGCAGTCATCGTGTTAAACGATCGACCAGACCGTACGCAAATTCGAATATCGCTGTTTACAGATACTCCCAATAAATACTCTTGAAAAATGCTTCCTTTCGTACTTCTTTCGCTTTCTTCGATTTTTTACGAAATTTGCAAAAGTACCTTCCATTTTGTTCTCCGATTATACGATTAGATCAGTTCAACCTCCGTCTATTTACCCCCGTTACTTCACGAAAAAGTTTAGGTTACGTGGAGTTTCCTTTCTTCGTTCGTGTACCTGCTCGTATTTTTCTTGCTTTCTCCATTTTTCCGAACGTTCGTCCCACGAATTTATTATAACGTCGACCGACAAGACAATTCACCTGTTTAGTTGAAAGAGTCACGAAAATAATTTCACTACGATGACTCCGGTCACTCGTGCCCACCATGACGTCATAAGCAAAACAATGAAAGAGAAGTACAAAGAGATTTGGATTTAGAAACGGTACGGTGTCAACCGAGTGTTCTAGAATCGACCAAATTTAGTTCGATCTCTCGAGGAGATCGCTCGAGCGTGCACGAGCAACTCGTGCCACGACCGGTCCAACGAGTATGTCGCGGTCGCAGCGGAAAGGCCACAACCACCCCGTTACATTTTGACGGACGTATGAAGGAGAGGAGGCCGAGAGCGAGTATCTAGTTGACAAAGCTCGAGAGGGAGAGCCTAGATTTGGTAACAGATGCGAGACGGAGGAGCGACGTCAACCGACGCGCGCTCTTAGAAAATAGGGCGCGAACGAGCCAAGTGATTGACATATTTTCGGCGGCGGCCCTATTCACGTCCTACGCGGAATCACACTCGCGGAAAGAGCGTAGCTAGGAGATCAGCTCCTTGCATAAAGACTGACTTACTCTCCTCCTCTTTTCTGATTTTTCTCTGCCGCTGTCTCTCTCGCTCTCTTTCCATCCTTCTCTCTGACCGCATCACCTTCCATCCCTCGGCGAGGCTGCGTCGAGCGACGTCGATCTGTCCGTCGCGTTTCGTCCTTACCCAGCCAATTTGGTAGGGCGTCCCTTCGCTTTCGCGTAATCCCATGATCTCACGGGATCGCTCTGATCCGCATAACAGTATTTCACGATTCGCTTGCTCCTTGGATCACGTGGAAGGACCGCGCGATAGAACGCGCTACGATCGCCCCACGAAGCGCTTCTGGTACAGGTAGATAGTCAGATAGTAGGGTTAAACGGAACGGAGTAGGCGGACGCAACGGAGTAAAGATGATCGCGAGGAGGGATTAAAACCCCTTGGATCGTGACGATCTTTCGCGTGATTTCGACGTCGATTAGGATCCTTTGTCGCAAAAAGAGGTTCCTCGCTGTTGGGTTCGAGATCGGTTCGTAGCGTAGAAGGATCCATCGGGACGTACGATAACATCTTTGGTGAAATTCGAGATAAGATAAGTGGGCGAATGCGAAGGAAAGGTGTAGAATGGTGTGCGAGCTTTTTCTCTCTAGTATAAGAGCGTAGATGCGTAGAATAAATTGAAAGTTAAGTTAGAAGTAGAGCTTAGTGTTAATATAGATGCGAGTATTGCGTACGAAGTTGGTGGGAGCATTGTACGAGATTCCTGCAGTCCTTAACCCTTCGGGTACACATTTATCTGAAATTTTTTTAGCACTTGGAGCACATTTAATTTTATGGGTAAGTAAAATTAGTAGATTTTATGCAAGAAATAATTTATTTCGTATCATTCGTTATATATACTCCTACATAATATTGAAATAACTTTAGGCAGTTAATATTACAAAATACTCTTAAAACAAATAAACTCTGGTTATAATAAATAGC
>JAITYT010001186.1:72558-86829 GCA_025433975.1 Liostenogaster flavolineata
TGATTGAAATGGTTATGTAGGAGCTTACAACTCGTCTGGTACAGTAAACGTTGGACCATGTGTTTGTTAAAATAATTCCTTAAAAATTAAATTCATAGCTTTGTTGTCTAATGTATATTAAAATCTATATCTTTTCTCTGCTAAATATAGCTTTGTAGTATTGAAAAAATGTAAGACATACGTTTTAAACAATTTTTTTTTAATCTTTAAAGCGTGGGTCGTATATGCCCCGCGTGGCCTGCATCGAAAATCTTCAGATATTGTTTTTATGAAAAACTGTCGAAAAAAAATGAAATTACTTTCCGAACAATATTTTTTTTATTTCATAATCGATCGGTCTAGTCAAAAGCATTAGCGAAGGATAATCGAGCAGTATCGATGTCTCGTACGAAATAAGCACGTATTTTTTATAAATTCTTTCAATCGTTTGACATTCAAGATTTGTTTAGAAATATTGATGTACGAAAATAGATATTTTTATGTGGTCTTAAATCAGTGCACGATTAAAAAAGAGGGAGAAAATCTAAGCGCGTCTCTTTCAATTGATTTTAGCGATGATAATCATTGTAACGATGTACGGATGAACGAAGCGTGACATCGAGGCCGACGTGGGGTACGATACTTCGTTATCGATATTACAAAGATACGCGGTCGTGTCGCGCCTTCCATCGCTAAATTTGAATTTCCAATCGGATCAGCGAACGATATCGATAACGCATTAATTACGCGCAGGAGGTGAAACGCGCGTCTATCGGACGTATCGAAATTAATGAGCTCCCACGGGAGTTTCGAATAATCGTTAACGGATATCGCCGCTTTGCCGATCGCTTCAGCTTATTAATTACAAAATATCGTCACGTTCGCTCGCGTATCCAATCTTCGTCGTCATTGTCGTCGCGATCTTCTTCCTCCCCCTCCCTCACCGCTCACCCTATCGGCGTAAGATTTTTTTTCGTACGACCGTATTCTTTTCTCAGCCATCGGCGAAATTTCGATATGACGATCGAAGCGATTACGGAAGCGCGCGTAACGCGTAAAATTGGCCGCGCAGTAGAGATCGAAGGCACGGCTCTCTACGAACGGGACATTAAACCTAATGTGCGAGGGTAATGCGCGATCCACTTGGCATCGTGCTTCCGATCGCAGCGGTCTTTAGGCTAACGCGCGTACCTAAAGAGTCCCTCGACATCGCCTCTTACACGGTCCGCTCGTCATCCCTGATGTCCACGATGTTTCTACGAGAGAATCTTCGTCATCGTCTTTCTTCGTACGATTGAAATTATCGGGACGCGTGAGTCGAACGAACTACATGATTTTCGCATTATCGGTTGCTTCTGATCACGCTGGCGTTAAATTAGTCTCGTTTCAGTAAAGGAAAGAAGAAGACAAAAGGAATTTCGCCCTGCTGTTCAGATTACGCACCTCAATGTTAGCGTGAACTTCCACGCTATTGTTATTGACATTAGCATTGATACGAGGAATTCTTCGTATGATCGAAGTTAACAGACCACGCGAGTCGAACAAAGAAGATGGTTCTTGCATTAACTCTTTGGGGCACGGAATTTTAGAAAATACAGTAGACCCATATTGCAGAAAAAATTTATTTCTTTTTAAATTAAACATTATTGGTTTACTCTTACAGGAATCATATTATATAAAAACATACAAAAATAACAACAATTCAATTCAATCTTTCGTTATAGAGTGAGACTGAAATAGTTTAACCGTCCCATATGGGTTTGTGAATGATACTTATCACGGTGATATTAGAAGTGGCCCACCATGCATATCCACGCATCAAAAACTTTTAACACCACCGTGCCTTAAAGAGTTAACAGTCGCTTGAATTCTTCTCATTTTAGCCGAAAAAACGAGAAGATAGTAAACTTTTCATCCTGCCATTCAGATACATTCGCACCTAGATTGTACGACGGGTTTCGACGCTGTCGTCTTCGACACTGACATCGATATGAGGAACCTTCGCGACCTGTTCACCTCGGACTATTGAAATTAACGACGCGCACGTTGAACGAACAAAATGGATCTCGCATCGACGGTTGCCTCTGATCAAGCTGACGTTAAATTCATCTCGATTCAGCAGAAAGAACTAGAAAACAGAAGAAATTTCATCTGGTCTTTCAGTAACGTACGTACCCAGATTGCACTGCGGATTTCAACGCGATTGTCTTCGATACGAGGAATCTCGCGACCTGTTCACCTTAGACGATCGAAATTAACAGGACATGCGAATCGAACGAACAAGATGGTTCTCGCATTAACAGTTGCTCCTGATCAGGCTGGCCTTAAATTCTTCTTATTTCGGCTGAAGAAACGAGAAGACGGAAGGAATTTCGACCTGTTATTCGAATACGTACTTTACACGCCTGTGTAATACGTACACCTTAGACTATCGAAATTAAGGACACGCACGTTGAACGAACAAAATGGTTCTCGCATCGACGGTTGTTTCCGATCAAGCTGACGTTAAATTCGTCCCTTTTCAGCGGAAGATACGAGGAGACAAAAGGAACTTCATCTTGTCGTTCAGATACGTACGGGCCTAGATCTTTACTGCTGTATTTGCGCGCTTCCAGGGAGATACATGGACGTCCGGTCGGCGACCTTTTCGGAGGAAAGACACTCCGATGAAATGGATTCTCTCTAGGTTTCCAAGTGTGGGTCGTTTCGTGGTACGCATCGGCGACCTGCGAGGCGGCGCGTTTTCCCGCACGACCGCGAAACTCGATACTCCGGTAGCGCAGTTCGACGAAGCCGTTTCTCTCCGTCCCGCCGCTCCAGGCACGGACGTTAAATAGCGACTGGGACACGCCGATGTATCCTGTTTTGTCCACGACTGCGTTCGTTCGACGCGTCTGCATTATGACTTCCAGATAGCGATTTCGCACGCGGCCGACATTTCGCCGTACGGATGAGCGATCCTCGCGTGAGATCGATCGACGATTATCGAGGGAGGGACGGAGAAGGAAAGATGGAGGAGCAGGAGCACGGGGAATGCCGCTCCGTCCGATCGGCAACGGCATTGTCTACTCGCGCGCCTTCCCTTACTACTGCCACGTCTTTTCTCTAGCGGAACGAACCGCATTCCCCGCGTTGATTAACAGCGCGACTACCAGGAGTAAGAAACGATTTCTTAGCTACGCGCGATACCTTTCAATGCTCCTTGTTCCTTCGAGAGGCGAAAGAGCGCGACTGGACCGTAAAAAGGACGAAACAGAACGACGCGCCACTGGGGACAAATTCGACAAAATTTCCATCTTCGAATTTTTAAGGCCGTTGAATACATTCATGGTCGAGATTATTTTAGATTAAATTAAATTAAATTAAATGACGTAATTGGCGCGTTATTTTACACGAAAGCGATGCAATTTTACACGCGTCGCGATGTTTCTTGGATAATTAATGGCTCGGTGAGTTGAGATTTCTGCTGCGCGATTTCTCGGCTTTAAATAAATAAATAAATAAATAACGAGGATATCAGAGTTAACGACGTTTCCGCCGTAGCTGGAAACAGTAACGAGAAAGAAGTTACGAAACGCTATCGCGATCATATTTCTATATAAATATCTAAGGACGAGAAAGCGTTCGAATGCTCGTATCATTGCGATAGATTTAGGAGGGTAGATAAAGCCGTGGTAATTAGCCGAATGGTCATACGCGTATACCTGTACGATACTATCTCGTACGTTATTTTGTTTGAGATTAATTGTGAGTTGTGGAACGAGTTTCGAGCTCCTTGGACCATAGAACGAACGTCGAATGACAGCGCAACCGAGGTGTGAAAATGAGATATAAGGGGCGTACGTAATAATAAAGACGAAAAAAACGAATGTACGATTAAATACGGATGCAATTAACGTATGTAGATACATCGACTCTGTGAGATATTAGATTTCGCTTTTGCTCGAGTTCAACAAAGTGTAGCTAAACATTCATAAATATTAATTCCTTTTCCCCTTGCTCGCGCCGCCAGCAAGGTTTTATCCGTTAGTTTGTGTCCCTCATTATCGTTAATATCTCGGTTACTCGCTGATAGGGCCGAACAGAGTTATTAACGCATAAGAACCAGTAACGCGAGGATAACGAGAGTAATAGTGAGTAGCAGAGGAAAAAGATTTAAGTGGATGAGTGCAACAAGAATCACGCGATAAAAGGGAAACTCGCGTTAAACGTCGTCGATCGAAGCATCCCTTTCAACCGCTGCCATTTATCCACTTAACCGGCAGTCGTACTTTCTTTAAATATTGGCGAAGGTATCGGTGTCGAGACCGCACGAGAACTCGAGTTTGGCGGCGCGATTGACCGTGTTGTGTTTGCGTTGCACGAGGTATGGCGATACCCCGGCTCAAAACGCAACTTCGCGGGATAAAAGATTCGAGTACGGGATAAAAGGCTTACGTATTAAATTAGAAGCTTATGATTTTGCAAAATCGACGCGCAGTCCTTACTTTCCCTTTTAGCAATCGTGTCGATATCAGTCTAATTTGCGTTCTTCGAAATACGACGACATCGCGGCTCAAAACACAACTTCACGGAATACAAAACTCAAATACGAGACGATAAAGAGCTTACGTATCAAATTAAAATTAAATTAAATTAAAATTACTTACTCTTTTAACAATCGTATCGATATTAGTCGTCTTTGCATTCTCCGAAATACAGTGATACTTCGGCTCAAAACCCAACCGCACGAGATACAAAATTCAAATACAAGAGAAAGCTTACGATTTTACAGCGAAATCTCGATGCAAATTTCGAGTTTAAAATTGGTCCGTCGTACGAATTTGTCGGCGCAATCGTTCGTGTCGCGTTGGAGTGCTTTGAGATACGAAATTCAAGTACGATTTTATACCGATGCGATTGCGACGACGCGCACTATTGGAAGCGAGACGTTGGATTTTGCTGAATCGACGGAGGACTTAACCACGCGCTATACATCCGTCCATTTGGGACGAGTAGGACGAAGAAACGCGTAGCTCGCGACGTATTCGCTCCCAATTAAATCGATAAGTCGAGCGAAGTACGCGGCTTATCGGTGGACGGCGCTCCGACCGTGCCGTTATCGAAGGTTCGTCGTTGCGATGCGTCTGTATTGCGTCGCATTGACTTCCTGGCGCGTTGACGGTATCAAAGAGGGACGGATAAACGTTGTATTTATAAGTACACCTGGCGATTGTGCAAGTCGTTAATTCTGTAAAACCGAGTGGATGTTAGATGCCACCGCATTGAGCTATCTGTACAGGTGTATCGCTTTTCTTCGTGCTCTCTTCGAACTCGAGGGAAAGAGAGGAAGAGAAGCCATAGAGATAACAAGAATCGAAGAAAGGAATAAATATAGAAACGATGGAGCATGTAAAATGAGAAAAAAAATGAAGAAAGTCGAGACGCGTGAAAAAATCGAAACATCGCAAATTTGTTATCGACATCTCGTTGCCGATATGTCGATTGGTTAACCGATCCGACTAAACAGTACAAGAGAACTAAAGACGATAGAAAGAAAAATGAAGATTCCTAAATTTTTTACGATCATTTTATGTCATTTTTTCCTACTTTTGTCCACACTTTCGCACGCTTTTTCATTTCTTACACTTTGTATTTGTATACAAAATTTGGATATATATACGTTCTCCGGAACGTCCTAGAATTTTTTGGGAATTTTTCCATGCTTTAACTCTGTAAGGTCCGTTTTTTAAAACTTTTTCGTTAAAAATCGATACAACGGCGTATACTTGGCGGTTTTAAGATGGTTTTAGCCATTAAAATTGATATAAACGTGTTTTACATGCTTTTAACGAAATCCATGAAAACGTTTTTGGCTGTATCTTACCGCACGTTGCACTCAGCGCAATACGGACAACGGAAATGAATTCTGCGCGTCAAAATCTATAAGAGAGCACCTTTCAAATGCCAAAATTCGACATTACGATTTTTGAAAATTTTGCCATGGCTTCGGATTTTTTGCAATTTTGGCCGAAATTTGAAGGTCCGTTTTTTCGAGCTTTTTCGATAAAAATTGATGCAGAAGTGTCTAATTTGCGGTTTCCGGTTGGTTTAGCCATTAACGCTTTTAGTGTCAACGGGCCGATCAATCGGCCCGCGGTCCTTACGCATGAACTCCATCGAAACTGAAGGGCCTCGATTGTTTACAAAAATTAATATGCCATATTCTTCAAGTTTCAGAAGAATAGATAGTAAAATTGTGCTTCAGGAAATTGGAATTTATTCCTTATAAAGCTATTCATATAAGCGCGCATATCAAAACCGGTCCGTGGTATTTTTCGCATGTACTCCCTAAAATGCCTGACACTAAAAGGGTTAAACACGAAAAAGGGGATAAAATTAAATTTTATCCTGTTACGACCCTCCCCGTTTAGATACAGAATTGAAATTTGGTATAACAAGGTTTATTTTAATAAGCTATCAAATAGTGCAACTGGGAGATAAAATTGTATCAAGGACACCTTTGACAAACTAATTCTACTATTCTTTTTCCTGATACTGCGTCGGCAGATGCAACGACGATGCAATTGGTTAACCGATCCAATTAAACACTACGAGAGAACGAAAGACGATAGAAAGAAACGGAGAAAGAAAGAGGAAGATTTCAAAGATGCCATAAACGAGAACTCGTGACTCCGACAATTTCACGATCCCAATCACTCATGAAACGTCCGCAGCTACGAGGACGAACGACGAACGCTTCCAGTTCGCAGCGAGCCGTGTGCGAGCGAGAAAACGGGTCCCGTTCTTACGCATACCCAAATTAATTAGCGGACAATCGTCGTTATTCTAATTGGACTAATTAACGAACGTTAAGCAACCGACCGTGCGATTGGATACGGTCGAATGACCGAATGAAAGAAAGAGAAGAAGAGAGGCTGCCGATGGAAAAAAAGTCCCATGAGAAAAACACGCTCTTCTCCCACTGCCTCTCCATCCTTTATTCCTGCCTGCCTGCCTGCACGGTCTTCCTTCTTACAGCTCCAAAAACTCGTCCACTCGATATGATACGTAGGAATGCGAGTACCTTCGCTCCAGTTCGATCGAATGTATCGCGGCTCTCGATCGAACGTCGCGTTATTACACCGCGAAACATCGTGTTTGGAATTGTTTCGAGCTGTTTCCTCTTCTCTCTCTTTCTCTCTTTCTTTTTCAGTCTTTATCCGTAATTCAGATCGCAAAAAAGGAAGTTCGTCGTCGAAACCGATCGAGAATTTTCGAACGACTGTACTAGGTCGTGTAATATGAAACGTCGGATTTCTCATTGATCGCGAATCGACTGCTGAAGTGGTTAGATGTATGTTTACATTGATTAAAATTTTTCTCTTTCTTAAAATAATCTGATATTTCGTATTAGACGATCCAATAATTTCAACCTTTAACGATAAAAAGCTTGCTATTAAATTAAAAGCTAACGATTTTGCAAAGAATCTTATCGATATTAGTCGTGCTTGCGTTCTTCGTAATACGGCGATACCGCGGCTCAAAACACAATTTCACGGGATACAAAATTCGAAAGCGGGAGGATAGAAACCTTACATATTAAATTAGATTACAGATTATATATTAGATTATAAATTAGATTCGATTGTAGATTATAAATAGAATTAACAATCGCAGACGACGATTACGCGTTTCACCGATCGCTACTTCGGCTCGATAAATCGTTTTATAGATGATTCCACAACGGCAGATGCGCGAGGACGCGAAATCGTTCCTTCCAATCAAAGGGATCGTTCCCTAAAACGAAAAAAGAAAAAAACGGTTGGAGGGAACAGCAGAATCAAAGTATCCGTCGCATCTACAACCGCCCCCGCGCGTCCCCTGCCGTTTCTTTCGTCGACCGCCGATCACCTTGCGATTCGTTATGCGATTCTATTCGTCCGGCGAAGTTTTTATTCGCTCGTTGAAGATCGTTTCGAGATCTGAAATCGTTTTAAAGAAGCAACGCGCAGCAAAAACTCGCTCCACTAAGTGCACCGCGTCGACAAGATTAGCCCCACTGACGTCGCTGACGTCCTCCTCGACGCGAGTTCGTCTCGAAGGACGATCGCGCTTTTTCCTCGTGTCGCGATCTTTAACCGCGGTATCGACGCGTTCGAACGACGCTTAACTCGTGGCTTTGGACGTTTGAAGAACAAGTCGAAATAAATGAAAATCGAGGAGGAGAAAAGGAAGCCGTGTCCGACCGCCACGAGTTCTCGTGGTCGCGAATCCGCGTCACTCGTCGGATGCTACCTAATTCAAATCATGACTCGTTCAAATTATTATCCATTCCAAAAGCAGAAACTACGAGTCTAATTCGTCATAGGTTTATTTACACGTTACAACGAAATAACGAGACTAACTTGTAGATCCGAGCTGTACGGATATCGGCGCATCGGCAAGATGCGTATGGTTTTGCGATATTCGTTTACTAAAAAAAAATAATTTTGTTTAATGAATATTAAACTATTTCATTTTGAATTTATTTTTACCACTCCTTCAAAAAATAAATGCTGTAACGGTTAAAAAAATGCCGCATTTTTGTCACGGACGTGTTAAAAAAATACTCTTTCACTAGGTTAAGAATCGAAGATTACTCTCTAGAATAAACGAAAAATCTGTCTAGGTCTCGGGAGTGAGGTAAAAGCTCAACATTTATTCGCACCAACGTGCCGTCAGTGCGCGTAGAAATCCTTTCGGAAATTCTCGAAAATCGAACGCGTCTTGACACTGTGCCGTCCGGTAACAATACGTTGGTATCCCGTGAAAACTACCGGGCAAATGTCGGTGACACCGCTGTGGTGCCGTGTTCAAAGCTATCGAACAAACGCCAGTATCGCTTGTGTTCTGTTTAAGCGACAGTTTTTATAAGAACTTGTGTCCTATATATATACTAATTATTATGTAGTAAGTATTAGTACATGGTGATTAAATAATAATTTATGATCTCCCAAAAACCTTAAAAAACTGCTGGCGACAAGCGAAACGATCTGAACCAGTGCTACCGGCCCCAAACAAAAGAATTTCGATTAGACTTGCGGACGGTACAGTGTTAAGAATTAAATTAAAAAACAATTTGATCGTTATCGTAAAGATAACTCGAACGACACGGTATAACTTTACAGAGAAGAAAGTCGTTTGTAACGCGATGCGATCAACACTTTTCTAACTACACGGACGAAGCGTTTGTGGGATTCAAGATCGATAGGGAACTCTTACTTACGATCGGCGACTTTATTCGGTTTAAGGTAAAAATCGATCGAACAGGTGCAAGCGACGCCGCGCAACGGCAACAGCTGTTCTCCCATTGCCGCGTAAATTTACCGACTCTTCGTTCCTCACAAAAGATAACGCAACATCCATTTATTTACGTATATGCGGGCAATACTTCAATGTTAGCTACGGTTTTGCGCATAGTATATAGTGACACCCAGAAAAACGAGTATCAATTTCTAAGTACAGGCAGACTATGCATCTGCATAGTTAGGTAAGCCGGTATCGAGTAACTGTCTAGCATTCCGTTCTTTGACCCGCCTTTTCTCCATGCCGAAGCGTTACAAAAATTCCCTCCGTTTCTTACGATCCGATCGTCTCGATCGACGACCTCGATTGAATTTTTTACGAACTCTGTGCTACTTCGCGTTAAAAATAACGCGTGCCCATCCACCAGATAGTTTTTTTTCTAACTACCAAATTAACATCCAATCGCGTAGAACGTTCGAGTTATGTTTTCAGCGTTTATTCAACGATTTTAAAAACCCATATTTGATCATCTATTTTCGATAAAATCGGAATTTATTCAAGACTGAAAATTGTAACCTAGAGACTTTGATTACTTGGATTACTAGCAAAGCGCGATTTCATGTTTTAAGGATCCAAACGATTAATTCTATATCTGAATTACCATACTATGTCTGAACGGAAACTTCAGACAGATCTTACTTCAAACAGATAAACAATAAATTCGTAAATAATCGTTCAATTTCGTGTCAAAGTTGTTCAAATTAAAAATAAGCCTAATTTTTTCCCCATTTTTCCCAAGTACGAGCACTCGAAACGAAGTCTATTATATATAATTTTCAGATTCCGTTAATTTGAACGAAGGTATCGAATGAAACAATCAACTCAACGAGATTTAACCTTTTAAGGATGGCGCTCCTAGCCGCGGATAGCACACAGATCGTTCATGACGATTTCCACTATGTCCATTACGTGGGAATAGAGTTCTAAATGAATAAATTGCACTTCTTTAAATTCATTTTCATGTAACGATATCGAAGAATTTAATTAATTCATTCATTATTATTATATGCTACATTTTAATTAATAAATTATGATACCACGAACGTAGATAACATTTTAAAGTTCTTAAATTTACAATTAATGGAATCATCTCTCTTCAACACGTACTCTTCAACGACAGCTTCGATATTGACAGAAAATGTGGTTTAGGCGGAACAAATGAGAAATAAAGCAAGAAACATATAATACCGTCCAAAATCATGATATTCATGAATGTCGCTATAATGGCGTACCGTTCAAATTAATGCTTTCCATGGAAGTCGCTATAGTGGCACACGGTGCTTAAAAAGTTAAATGTGGTGCTTTTTCCTTCGTCAGTTGTCATTTCACCACACGTTTCCCAATCCATCCCAAGGGTAAAAATTCTCAAACTTTGGCCTTCGGTCTTCGATTCTTGACCACGTTTTCGTGATTTGACCCCAGTGTACGACGGGGAAATAAATTAATACGTGTTAAAGTTTTTCGGCTGTGTACGGTTCGTATATTTTTGTCATCTGAATGTGTTTGCGGACACGAAGCAGACGTCGCGCTCGAAGGGGTAGACTTTTCAAACGAGGGGTAGACATTGATGCTACACGAGGCGACACGAAAAAAGGGATCGTCCCGTAATGAGAGGTTCCATTGAAATAACGATTCAAATAAGTAACGTTCCCGGTGTTCGAATAATCATTCATTCGGCAGTAATAACAAAGCGAACGATGGGTCGTTATTCAACGCCTGTAAAAATGTCGAAATTATTCCTTGCTTCCAAGTTTGTCACAACTGTCCAATCACGCATTGCAAAATTACCTTAACCGAAAAAGAACCGAGAAAGTCCAAAACGAATCTTAATTAAACTCCGAATTCCTCAGACCACTGGAACTCATCGAATGGTTATCTTGATCCTCTTTCGACATACACTGTCGGCTAAAAGTTTGGAACCATCTCGGAAGAAAGCAGTTATGCGACATTGTGTTTATACGATGAAGTGTTTTTATGAAAAATTACTTCGTTTTATTACTTAGAAGCTCGTCGCTTTATTTTGACAAAAAATATGTCGTGTTTATAAAACAGTCAACATCGAAAATGATGTTGTGTCAACGCTTTCTTAAAGAGCTCGTTAACTACTTACACCGCAAAAACAGGAAAAAAAAATACCACTCTAGATATGAAAATGATAAACCGAAAAGATTACATTTCATAAACAGTAAAAAACGAATAGTTTATTCCAGTGTTACTTAACCGTTGAATAAACGTTTTAGGACTATCAATTGTTCACTCATTGACATACACGAGCAAAACAAAGAGTGAAGGTATCAGAGACAGTATAAAGTAATTCCTACTACCTCTTTCTTTAAACTCAGGATATATGATAATTACAGAACCGTTAGAACAACTTCCCAGTACTTATACTATAGAATATATAATATTAGGCCTACCGGAAAGTTCCGTCAAATAATGTCACCTCAAGTTTCAACATTAATTCTTTAGACCACTGAGTTTCTACGTAACGATGGAAATTAAATATTAATTAATCTTTCCAAAACGTATTAGTTTCTTTTAATTCAAAACGGACAGAACGGACAAAACGGCAGTGTACTTTCAAACTAACGCGAAGATTCGCAAAACGGTTGTTCGTTGATCGGTTCGGCTAGGTTCGGAGACTAATATCGTCGTCGTCGTCGTCGTCGTCGTCGTCGTCGTCGTGGTGATGGTGGTGGTATGCGGGACGCTGCTGGCGTTGGCGTTCATTATGGCAGCTTAATGGCGCGATTTACCATTGAAAAAAGCCGGGCGACACCGTCTGAATGAGCCATTACGGGCCGGTCTACAGAAATAATTATCGTAGCATCGACACAAAAGGGCGCGCTGGCTGGCGCGGACGCGCCGAATGCCTCATTGCCGTTACACCAGGGCCGTGCCGACGGTGGAAGGGTTATCCGCGGGATACGCTTTTCTCGCTCGCTCTTTTCCGGCATTCCCGCGCTTTCCCCGCCCCCGCGTTACCCCGTTGACTCGCCTTCGAAGAAGAGAAAGGACCGCTTCGAAGACGGAAAGAGAAACGGAAAGAAATTGAGAGGAAGAGAGAAAAGGAAGGAGGTGGAGCGAACCATCGGTAACGTCGAGCGTGACGGGCTGGCTTCGAAAGGCAGATTGTTTGTTTGTCGGGCGCTTTCGTGGCGCACAAACAAGTGGAAACAAATAATATCCTGGCCGCATTACGAGAAGAAGGCGGTGTCGAGAGACGAGGGTCTCACTCGTGGATGAAACGACGGTCTATGTGGTAGATGCCGATGTCGATGCCGATGCTGATGTTGATGTCGATGGTGGTGTTGGTTGGTTGGTTGGTAGGCAGGTAGGTAGATAGATAGGTAGGTAGGTTGGTAGATAGGTAGGCAGGCAGGCGTAAGAGGTTCGAGCAAAGGGGCAGAGGGTTTGGTTCACCTCGGGCTGCCCCAGGGCGACAGTAACGAGGCGAACGAGTGCCGCACGTACCGTCATTAATGCCGGCCTCGGGCCCAACCTGATCCCCCGCTCCTTCGTTTTATATACTCTTATTCCTCGTCTCGTGAAATCTAGCCCGTCGTCGTCTGACGTTGCCCTTTAGCCCTGTTCTACTCCAACGGTATGGATCTTTCCTTCCTCGATCGACTCGAACCGGCTCTTCGACTTTTCCTGATCGAAACTTGCCTCCGACGATCTTGCAACTTCTTGAGATGCCGTCAAATAACGATGATCGATACTACCCTATCGCTCGTGTAGAGTTCCCATTTCATCGTTTCGCTTCAACCTTGCCGAGCAACAGGGTTGCAAGCTGGACAAAGTTGTGGCGAACGTAACGGTAACTAGAGATGGATAAATTCGTAAAAAAACGTTGGGTTGAAGATTATATCAAAGGGGAAGAAAAATGATAAAAAGTAAGCACTTTATCGAATCGTAAGTGCCTTTCAACGAAGATATATGATCGCGAACTCGACTTGGATATCGCGTACGACCATAACGAAATAGGAGGGTTAATGGCGGTCGAACGATCAGTCTTGTCCGCGAGGGCGGAAGTCGACGTTAATGGGAATAATCCCGTGATGTTGGGGATCCGAAGGATTCGTCGTTGACGCGTGTATGACCGCGTATCCGTACAAGCTGTGCAACAGTTGCTAGAAACGATTCCGACGATGGCAATGGTACAAACTGCAAGTCGACTTCGATACGAGCGCCTTCCTTACCGGATTCTAATCTGTTTCTTACGAAATTGTTTACTTGGATTTAAGCGGATGGTCTCGATCGAGCAGATCATGTCTACGCTTCCTCCTCATCTAATTCTATTTATTTTCTACGATCGATGGCACCTCGCACGGACCACGAGCCGACCAGACACGACTGGAGACACTTTTACGATTGCTCTTGCATCAGGGGCGAATTAATCCTCGGGCATCGAAGCGATTAATTTGCCGAGGGAAAGGGGGATCGGGGAGGTCGAAGGGAAAGTAATCGACTAACAAAGGAGCAAGGTTTCGCGTGATGGAACACGTGACGAAGTCGCATCGAAATTGGCCGAGGATCGTCGTAAACGAATAAACCGACGGTATCGTAAAAGCGACGGAACTAAACCAGGAAATTGTCGCGACGATGATACACAACGAGAGGAGGAGTTCTCGAGCGGATCCACGGCGTTTATTATTCGCCGGGGGACGATCGACCGACCAAATCGAATCTCGAAAGGTCGTAAATCCAGCAAACGCTCGCTTTCTCGGTAATCGCGCGGAATTTACGTCACCTTCTGATGGAACTCGATTCCTGCGGTCGAAAATAACCCGCTCGTTAGGACGCATTCACTCCATGATTATTTTTCGTGCTTCCAAGTACAGGTATCCCATATGTACACGGTTTTTTACCAATTTTCATAAAAAGGGCAAAATGATAAGTATTTATCATATATTTATTAATATAATTAAGCTATCTGCAGAATCCTTTTGCTTCTTGCTCTTG
>JAITYT010001186.1:211140-226715 GCA_025433975.1 Liostenogaster flavolineata
GTCCACTGTATCGGATTTTACATTTCGGGCGAAAAACTCAGTGGGCCGATTCATCGGCTCTCACATAGACCATAATTGAAAGCGCTATAATTTATTATATCAACCGCAAATGAATATCTAAAACAATAACTTCGTTAAATTGATCGATAATCAGATATTTATCACTTACCTGAAATGATGGATAAGAACAACATCTTTGAAATATTAAGAATATGTCGCGTCTAGCGAACAATTAACACTACTTAGTATTCACTGATTCTGTTTAAGGCAATGCTACTTCAAAGTAATACTTATCGCTATCTACTTTACTTATCTTTATCTTCTTAAAACGATTATGGGTCACCTTAACGAATTATTGAGCAATACTATTAAAACATCTTGTTTTAATTGCTTGTTTAATTGCTGTGTTTAAATGCTCATTAAAATGGCAATCTTAAGAGTACATTACTATAAATTGATTACAAACTAATTATCAGCAAGTAAAGTTTCATATTTATTACGAGAGAAATATTTCAAATAATTTATTTGCGCAATATTTAAAAGTACCTACAGATATACAAGACTTGACAAAAATTTACAATATGCGCTTTAATAATCGTTTGAAAGAAATATTTCATGTATTTATTATACCGAATACTGAGATAAGAAAACAATATTAATTTGACAGTATAAATTTATCACAGATTTATAAAGTTGTTTTAATATTGTACTGTAAAGTTACAACTATTTACAATAACACTTGTTTTATATTTTTCTTTTTCATAAACACTATCGTTGCTGCTACAGCATAAACGTAGTCAGAATTGTGCATGAAGTACAGTATTCTTTATCCAAGCTAAAATATTTATATAAGATAATAATTATAACTAATACACAATATCTTATAAATAAATAATTATTTAAATAACACAAATTTCCTACAGTTGTGATAATATCCTTGATTATGAACAAAATGTGCAGCATATTAACCATTCTACTGACAATTTACAAAATATGTTATGAAATGAAAAATACTAAATATAACATACAGATACATAATGAAAAGTACAAGTAGATATTTTATACTCGTTGAAATACTGATTCTCACACATGCATATATAAAAACACAGCCAATGAAATTATATTATTTAATCGTATGAATGGTATTTGTTTCATGCAAAAATTCTAAATATTTCTTGAATAGACATTCAGTTTTTCTAATTATGGAAGTTATAATTTTTAATTATTTAACAAGTCAATTCAATGGCTATGAAACATATAGATGGAAGCTTTCTCGTTTCTTCGACACTGAATATATTAAATTATAGTGAATCCGTCTTTTTGAAAGAGAAAGAGAGAAAGAGAGAGAGAGAGAAAGAGAGATGATTAAATATCAACTCCTTTTCAAGTATGCCTAAAATTTACGAATACAATGCATTCCATTTTTTCAAAGGTTTAATATTAAATTATATCATCTCCAACAGAGATAAAAACAATTAGATCAATGGGCACATTGCATACCCATTTAATTTTGTGTATACATATATTTATGTACATAGTTAATTCTTGTAATCTATTTCAATAGTATTTAAAAAAAGCGTTGAATAAAAAATCGTGTAAAGGTATAGATTTGAAATTCGTAATACAACTGTTACACAGCTATTATTCTAGTTAAATTATGCGATGCAGTACTCGTATATAAACAGTATTTTTGCGACAATTTGTCTAACAAAGGATATTGCATTCACACGATAATATTTATCACTATTACAATATTATATCTTAACAATTTACAAGAGTGTTTTAATATTTAGTTATGACGTTAATTATACATAGAAATTATTTAGCATAGAAACTGGTTTGCTTGTATATTAACAGCACCACGACAACTACTTGGTGGTGGATTTTCATCATCAGAATTATCACTTCGTCGTAGAAATGATTTTGGATACCGATTTTGTTGAGTTCTTCTTAATTTTTCCATGTATGTAGTTGTATCGTTTGCTACAATTTCTTGTAAATGCTTGCTTAATGTTGATAATTCAGGCTTATCCTCTTCATAAATACCATTGGAACATCCTAGCTTTTCATAAAATAATATATAAGGAGTGTCGGGAGGTTTTAAACTTTTAAAATCGTCCAGTGACGTTTGTGATACATAGCTGTCGTTAAACTTGTACCAGTTTTGTTTAGAATCACAAGCATATGTAAAATAATGTCCATAATCCATACTGTAACCTGAATGTACAACAGCAGCATAAAGTTGGTAAGTTTCGGGTATTGTATTTGAATGTGCAGATACTGGTAATTGTATCGTATTATTATACATCACTTTATGACGCAATTTAGTTCTTAGACGAGTATCAAAATCATAACGGAAATGTTTCAATATTAAAATTAAATGTGCAGGTGCTTGTAGAATTTTAATAATTCTCTGTGCATCGCATAACTTTGTGCATTTATCACATCGATACTTATTTTCACCAGTTAGTTTTTCCGGAGTAAGATAATAATTAATAAGATCTTGTACAGAAACTTCTTGATTTTCTTGTATTTCTTCGGGAAAACATAATTGTAAGTCCCGAAATTTGTCTGTATTGTGTGAACTGGTATCACACTGTGCACACTGATAAGTGATCTTCGATTCACCACCTAGCACTCTATGAACTAGAGATGCTTGCATATTTGATTCCTCTCCTCCAACTGACTGTATTCCACTATCCGTAGAATCAGAATGAGAATCGCTAAGATGTTGCGTTTGTGTTAATTCTTCGCCTGTTTTAAAAAGTAAAATATAAGAAGAAAAAATGTATTTCAATTCATTTAAATAGTTACGTAGATATACGTTAATTAAATATTTTTATGCATATATAGACTTATTAAATTTAGTATATAAATAAAAAAAGATATATATATATATATATATATATATATATATATATATAATGTATAAATATAATTTAAAAATGCTAAGCAATATTGTTACCTTGAGTAAAATCAGCTAACGATTGTGTTTTTCTTTGTAAAGCTATACCGCCAGTCAAATCTTCTTCGGTAGTCCAACGCTTAATAGAACCATTTGTTTCTTCTAATAAAAGATCCCCATCACTAACTTGCTCTTGCATCTTGCATTTGAGATTGGTTGCTGTTTCGTTTCCCCCAGACTTTTCTTGTTCCTCTAACATATCTAACAGGTGACTGTACATACGAGTATTCTTTTAATGTTGATATAATATTAAAATATAAAATGTAAAATATAAAATAATAAGATTAAAATAAGATAAGTTAATGTACTAACCAAAGAAATTCTGAACTATCCTGTTGCTCCCAAGGTAAAAAATAAGCTGGACGGGAAACCAATAAAATTTCTGTTGGTGCTAATGAAATTCTTTTTGAATATAACAATAATGCAAATAGATTTTGTAACTTTTTCAGGATAATTTGTTCTCCATTTTCATTTGATGGTTTGTAATTTAATACTTCTTGACAAAATTCTCTTGTCATTAATAAAGCTTGTAAGACACTATTCATGTAGCACGTATTTCCAAGATTGGAAAGGCCAACCTTTCCAGACTTAGACTTTGGAGATTCTATTATTGGTTCTAATTGTTTTTCATTTGCCCATATCGGACCAGTATATATCTCTCTAACAATACGCATACGATACTGAACGGGGAAATTATTTTGCAAACTTGTATAGTCTTTGGAATATTCAGGAAATCTGGTTAGAAGAGCTTTCATAATATCAACCAAATTTTGTATACACTCTTTGCTTGATTCTGAGTCTTCTTGTATTAACCGTGGTAATATAATATCTACATTTTTAATAATACTTGGTATGAGAGAAGGTGAACCTTGTCGTTTCAAAATATGAAATATAATGTTACAGGCATTCTGTCTAAGTAACGGTTTAGCTAGAGCAAGAAGCATAATATCTAATGTAGCTTCACTGACTTCAATCAATATTGCATAGTTATGTTGCTTCTCCAGACCCCAAATAAATTCCATTATCCATGTACCAAGTCTATCTTCATTCCATTTTGGAAACCATGTACAAAGGACTTTCAATGCTTGTATTAACTGTTCGTCGCATTGCGATTCTGAAAGAATCCAGTTAACAGGTTGCGGTATAAAGGATGGTTCTACTAATTGTAATACTGCTGCTAGCCCTGGTCCTGGTTCTATTATTAAGTTCTTATCTGATATTATTCTATACAATGTTTTAAGACATGTAAACATTAAATCATCATTTTCCACGTTCTTTACGTTTGAAATAATTGTTTCTAAAAAATCTTTTATTTTGGCAGCATCATAATGGAACTCAATAATTTTTTGTGGCTCTGCGGGCATTTGAAAGGAAGACAAATTTATGACTATTGCTTCGCAAAGACCAGAGTAATTTCCATATTCGGACAAATATACTTTATTGTTTAATAATGTCTGGAGAATAACTGCCAAGTGGTTAATGTCTTCGAGTCGCGAATGCTTTAAGAACATTGCGATATCGTTCACAATTGGGTTAAAGTCTGCAGGTTTTTTTGTAAGATATTTTGCAATCCAATCCATGATGTTTGGGAGTTCGTGTATGTTTAATATGGGCAGCCTAAGAACGTTTCTTAAAATGTCTTCGCAATTGATTACCTGCTGACATACGTGGTTGTGGTCGAGCTTTTTTAATTTTTCCCATTCTTGAATAACCTCGGACTGCCGTCCAGTCACTATCAAACTTAAACTTTGCTCAATGGCCCGTTTAACTTGCCCCGTGCCCATTATCATTCAGATGCGCTTCGATACTCTTTCAAATGGTTTTTAACAATAAATAACTAAAACTATATTTAACCTCAATCGACAATGACTTTCACGAAAATCGAGGCAATTTCATGGTCACAAAGAAATAAGGTTACTTCCCGTTTTAACGCTACTTTCTTGGTAAAGACATTAGAGTAGGCGTATTCGACCAATTGAATGCTCCAATAAAAGTATATATGGTGTATAAAGTATGGCGCTCTTTCAGAGATTTGGTTGGTAAAAAGACATATTTTTATTTATGAATTAGATTTTTATATCCTAAAGTTCTACGTATAGTCAATTTTCCGAATTATCGATTAGAATTTCTCATATAATTTCATACTCTGAAAGTGCAATACATTTTAATTTCTTTGGTTTCTTACAGTAACACATGCATCTGTAGAAATTGTAATTTCCCTAGAGTTCTATTGACCGAAAGTTTAATTCCCTAGTGATTGGCCAGTGACGTATATTAAAACTTAATCTATACGTTTAAATGTTTAATACTGTATGGCATTTAAAATTATCCTTTCACATATTTTATTCGCATTTCGGTTTGACATTTTTATGTATTTTCCTATTAACGTAGGATAATACCATTTTTATTCGAACGAAATGAAAATAACATATTCGAACGGTAATTGTGACAAATGTGAAGCTTCGACGCATGTGCAGAGGATTATTAGTGGCCGAGGAAGTATTGCGCAAGCATTTCGAAGTGAGTAGTGGTGAATCTAGTATAAATTAGTCGTGTACGTACAGCTGTATGTGATTGCATACAAATAGATTATCGAATACGGTTACTGGAGAAGGCATGAGAATTTTAACATAAGTTATATGTTATATTGTAAATATATATGATGGTATAAATGTAATAGGCATAAATAAGTGCAATACAATTTCCGTGATAAATTTGGTATTGGTTTATTCATGAAGACTCATTCCTCGCACCAACTCTTGTGACTTTACGGAAATATGGTTATATTTAGTATATGACGGCTAGTCTTTTTGGAGTACGGACTGACTGCCACTCCCGCATCATTTTATTAATAGTGTTGTACTTTTTATTATCGTTAACAAAAGAAAAATGGAAGATATTTTTCAATGGTGTCGCGAGGGAAATGCCATGCAAGTACGTGTTTGGCTGGATGACACTGAACATGACATGAACCAAGGGTAAATACTGTTTGAGTCCATTTATGGAAGTAGATCTGTTGGCACATTGCATGTCGTTTAACATAATCAACATGTGATAGACGTTTCGAAAAATAACTTCTTTTAACTTAATAAATGAATGTACATGTAATTAACTGTTAATTAAAATTTCTATTAACAAATTGTGTATGTGTATATTTTTCTGAATGAATGAAACGTACGAGATTATTACATATTTAAGGCTTTAATATGTAGTAAGAATATATATTTTTAAATAATTATTGTTTTTATGTATATTTAATTATATTACGTATATTTAAAATATTACTAATCTAAGACTTATTTATTTGAATTTTTCTTTAATATTACTTAAAGAAATAGCAGACATTAACGAGTCAATTAATATTTCATAATTATTATACACATCATTGTGTAATTATAAATATGATTCAACATTCTATGTATAGAGATGATCATGGATTTAGCCCACTTCACTGGTGTGCTAAAGAAGGTCACTTTAAACTGGCGGAGTTACTTGTTAGCAGAGGAGCACGCATCAATGCTACTAATAGAGGAGACGATACTCCCTTGCATCTTGCATCTGCACATGGGCATAAGGAAATTGTTCAGTTGGTAAAGGAATTTATTGTCAAATTAAAATTTTAATATTTTAAGTATAAAATTAACTTTATAACAAATTTTAGTTACTGCGAAATAAAGCGGATGTAAATGTCATCAATGAGCATGGAAATACAGCTTTGCATTATGCATGCTTTTGGGGTGATCAAGCTATCGCAGAAGATTTGGTAACTGCTGGTGCTTTTGTTTCGATTGCCAACAAGGATGGTCACACGCCTCTTGATAAAGCCAGAGATCATTTGGCTAAACGATTACATGGTACGTCCTGTTAAAATTGTATTTAATCTAAAAATCACAATGGTATAAATTTATTTTTATAATAGATTTAGCAGTAGAACATGGACAAGATCTTAAAAAGATTCAGTTCAAAGTTCAAAATTGGCTAGGATTAAAGACAAGAAGTCGTAAGTAATCTCGTTTTATATCACTTTATAACAATACGTTGGATGGTAATTTTAATATATTATTTTCAGGGGATGCAACGTTATCAAGACACAAAGGAATCAATATGGCGGATTTGTCTTTGCACACGCACCTAGCAAGTACACCCAGTGGTGAAACTTGGAGAGGTCGTTGGCAAAATAACGACATTGTAGCAAAAATTTTAAACATTCGAGAATGTACAGCACGTATTTCAAGAGATTTTAATGAAGAATTTCCAAAACTTCGAATATTTTCCCATCCAAATGTCCTTCCAGTACTCGGTTGTGTTAATCAACCACCACAGTTAGCAACTGTTTCACAATACATGGCTAGGGGTAGTTTACATCGGCTTTTGCACGGAGGTACAGGCGTTGTCGTTGACACTGCACGTGCTCTTCGTTTAGCCCTCGATGTAGCAAGGGCTATGGCTTTCCTTCATGGTTTAGAGAGGCAAAATAGATGCAGATTTCATCTTAATAGTAAACACATTATGGTATAGCATAGTTGCATTCAATTTTTTATAACGTATCGAACGAATAATTTTATTATGTAGAACAATATCATATTTTATAGATCGATGAAGATCTGACAGCTCGAGTGAATATGGCGGATTCAAAATTTTCTTTTCAAGAAGTTGGACGAATTTATGAACCAGCATGGATGTCTCCAGAAGCTCTTAGTAAACGACCTGCAGACATAAATTTAGAAGCTAGTGACATGTGGAGTTTTGCCGTTTTATTATGGGAACTTGCAACGAGAGAAGTTCCTTTTGCTGATCTTTCACCTATGGAATGTGGGATGAAGGTAAATAAAATGTGCGATATTTAGAAGTTTTTATAAATTAAGATAAACTCCAATATTTACAGATTGCATTGGAAGATTTACGTGTCAGTATTCCACCAGGAATTTCTCCGCATCTTGCTAAGTTAATCCGGATTTGTATGAACGAAGATCCAGGAAAACGTCCATCTTTTGATATGGTTGTACCAATTCTTGATAAAATGAAACGCTAATTTTTCTAAATACATTTGTAGATGAAACTTACAGAAACATTGTGAAATCATTCCGTAAGAAAAAATAACAAAGAATCAAACCAACACAATGACTAATATAAAGAATCTCACGTTCAAAGTTATTCTACTGCCTTAAATAATTGTTAATATAAATGAATACATTTTAATATAATAATAAAATATGCTAATGAATTTAAAAGAAAAGAACAAGTGCCTCGAAAATTTTCATTTTTATATATGATTATTACTTTTACTATAACTAATTACACATATGTATCATATATACTGTAATTTTATATTCTTAGAGAACATAAATTATTTAATTACTTTGAATCAATTTTATCTACTTGTTAAACATGCGAATTATTAAATTTATAAATAATTATGTTATAATGTAATGTTAAATCTACAGTTAATGTTTGCAGTAATCTATAATAGTTTATAGTTACGGTTAATTTCCTACTGTAACTTTAAATTTATTTTATATATTTTGTTGTAATAATTATGTACCGGTATAATATTGTAACAAAATGACTGCCATAATAAATATGTTTATTAGTTGATTCTGTACATCTAATATTTTACTTAATCAAGCACAAGATTATTATCTTTATTAAACAAATAACGAATAACATACGATTGAAATATATTGCGTACTATTCGGCAATTCAACGCCGTTAAGTGGTACGTAACGGATTGAATCCTAAATGGTTCTTTTAGACCGTTTTAGTCTTAAACGGTCTAAAAATCGTTAGTCTTAAAAACGTTAAGTTTTAGAACGGGTAAGACGTTTCACATTCCAGAGACCCGTGGAACCTTCGTTGCTGAACATTTGGTTGCCAGAAGGATAAGAGAATGTTTCTTGGATGAAAGTCGGAACGTAAAAGAGTCGCATTTCCATAACGGAAATGCTATTTTTTGCAGTTATAATGGTCCAGCCAAGGCTCATGATTTCGGGCCCCAACAAGACAAAGGGACCCGATTGTAGAAACGTCCATAAGTACTCCTACTTTTTTCGAAGGCCTCGTACGTTCTTTTTCGAGATGTCCTGAAAAACAAAATATACGTCGAACGTACCCTACTTACAAAGAGGCGGCGTCCTTCATAATGAACCTATGACCGAAGGAAAGGAGGAATGTCGCATCCCTTCCAGAAAAACGCGTTTTTCGGAATACAAATGAGTCTAAATACGACTATAAGAACGAACAGACGCACAACTATCGAGTCTTAGCATAGTACGGATTACACGCGCAACGAGTCAAATATGCGACCCTGAATACGAATAGAAAAACGAAAACGGATACGAATTGTCAATCGGGCATTCTAATCAGGACGCGGCGGCACAAGTATTCAATAAGTGTAACAAAACGAAATTTAAACCACATCGTTATAAGACGATTGTATATCTGTTAACAGCACAAAATCTTGCAGCTTGTGATATAAAATACGGTATAACAAGATTCTGTGTTTTTATCTTCTCTAAACAGTCCTGTAAATTTGATCACGGGACACAGTGCGTCTTAAACAACCACCTCAACTTTTTATACAAAGTAAACTATAGGATAATTATTTGTGTTCCATTTTTTTTTTAGAAAAGTGATGCACTACTTTTAGTTAAACTTTTTTTATACTGATAAGTGTTTAGAACATCTCGAACTGATATATAGCGCTCACTATTATCAATTTAAGATATAAATGAAGTAGCACTGATAATGAAAGATAAGTAATATCACTGAAATACTGTTGTACAGTAAGTGCACAATAGAAATTAAGACAAAAAAGGACATAAGTTCCGATAAAAATTATTTTTAGTTATTATTTCTTGCATATATTTTGCAAGTAAAATTTAATATTTGAAAATATTAATAACAATAACAATGGCAAAACCAATTGTCTGTACAAAATACGGTAAATTACAAGGTATAGTAATGGAAGGTGTTCTAAATACGGCTTATATCGCTTTCAAAGGAATACCTTTTGCAGCTCCACCACTTGGTGAATTAAGATTCAAGGTAAAAGTAAAAGCATTAGTATGCAGTACGTAAATTATAAACGTCAATAGATCATTTTTTATGAAATAAAATATGTATGCGACCATGTTGATTGCTATTTTTAATGTATAATATACATGTTCAGAATTCTTTTATTCGTATTATTTAATTTCTAATAAAATGAATGGAGTTTTAAAATCATACTTTCTGTATTTCTAATAGCACTAAATATTGTATTTATACGTATTCATTCATTGCTAAATCTGAAAGAAATATGTATTTAATATTTTCTGCTACTTGGAATTATGTTACATTTCTATGTATATTTCTATTCTCACAACATATAATATAATTGGTTCTTTATATATGTAAATATATATAAATAGATATAATTGGGTTTTTAGAATCCAATTTATATTTGAATTTTTTATTAAACAAGGATCCAGAGCCACCCGCAACATGGTCTGGCATAAGAGATGCTTCTAAAACTGTCGGTGATTGTTGTACGCAGTTCGATAGTTTTTCACCACTTAAAATTATTGGTAGTGAAGATTGTCTTTACCTTAATGTTTACACACCTACAATAACATCTAAAACAGCGGTTATGATATGGATTCATGGAGGGGCATTTAATAGTGGTTCTGGGATTGATACATTTACGCGACCGGATTATCTTATTACCAGAAATATTATTCTCGTCACTGTAAATTATAGACTTGGAATTCTTGGTAAGATTTCATTAAAATTAAAATTTGTAAAATTCATTGAATATTTGTTGCGAAATTCGTTTAATTTGAAATTACTGTGCATTATTCATTACTTTTTTCTCAGTAGGCTAAAAATTTGTCATATGTTTATGTAAATTAACCAATCGAGAGATCGATCAACTACTGACATCCCGAATATCAGTTGAAATAAAATTCATATAATAATGCCATAGAAATGTTTATTTATTGCTTTAATGACATAATGTTTATTGTATTATTATTCATTTTAATCTTGTTAATATTGCTTTTATAATATGAAATATAATTAGTTTCATTATAAATTTTGATTTTCGAATATACTAAATGTAATTCAAGAATATTTCATTATTACATTTTCTTTACACGTCAAAGGATTTTTAAATTTGGATCATAAGATAGCTTCGGGAAACCAAGCTTTGAAAGATCAAATAGCAGCTTTAAGATGGGTCAAAGAAAACATTTCTAACTTTGGAGGAGATCCGGATAATGTTACTATTTTTGGTGTCAGTGCTGGTGCGGTCTGTGTTAATCTATTGGCATTATCTCCAATGGCAAAAGGTATGCAGGGTATACTTCATGAAAATGTACTTCTCTAAGTATAAGTCTTTAAGTAGTTTTAAAGGATTATTTTTACTTTAGGTCTATTTCATAAAGCGATTATTCAAAGTGGTTGTGCAAAGTGTTTTTGGGCATTAAATCAGGATACTGACTATTTCAATTTTGCTTCTATACTTGGTATTAATTCTACCGATCCGATCGAAGTTACAACATTTCTCAGAACTATACCAATCTCACGAATCATGGAGGCACAAAGAATTTTATATTCACAAGTAAAAAAATATATTTAGTTGATGCATTTATTTTTTGTAATGAATTATTACTATTATTGAAACATTATTTTTGTAGAACTCAAGTGTTTTATTTCGTCCTGTTATTGACGCGAAAGCAGAAAATCCTGTTTTACCAAAACCCATCAATGAATTAATAGACAGTGTCGATATACCTATCATACTTGGGTATTCATCCCACGAGTTTATTGGTTTATTCAAAGGTAATAACAATTTTTTTGTAGTAAAATAGATTGTCCTTTACTTGTTCCTTGATATCCCTCTTTCAATAATTTATTAAAATATATTAAATAGCATTTTATTGTTTTTTTCTTTGCCAGATAATAGTACAGAAATCTTGCAAAGAATGAACGATAATTTCGAAAATTTTGTTCGAAAACTCACATCGTTGCGAGATCCTGAGAAAATTGGAAAGTTAACAGAAGAAATCAAACAATATTATTGTATTCCAAAATCAATAAGCGAACAGTCTATGTTGCCTTTTATTCAATTATTAGGAGATATGTTTATTAAATATGGTATGAAGGAACTAGCTAATGATTTTAGGCGAAGAAATTGTGCACCGACTTATATGTATCAATTTTCGTACATCGGCAAAGAAATGACTACAGCTAAAATGTACACGAAAACATTATTAGTATTAGGTAATATCAGGCATATTCATAAATTTATTGAGATTCGTCATTAGTGCTGCATTTAAAAATTTATATTTTTTTTACATGAGAGTAAAATGAGATTAATAATTCATTACGCGTCACGTTATCTCGTTCGAAATTAGAATATGGAATTTACTTAAAATAAAAATTAAATTTGAGTTAAATCATGTAGCTATTATACGTAAAAATTCGTTAATTATTATCAATAAAATATAAGCACATTTGACACGAGAGATTGATATTTTCATAATTTTATGAAATTTTAACTTTCGAGAAAATAAATACTGCCAATCAGTAATATGTTCTGTTACTAGGAGCATACCATTCTGACGAGACAGCGTATCTTTTTTATTTACCACAAAACAAAAAACAAAATGTTGCTCCACCAACAGTTGGGACAAAGGACAGAATAACATTAGAGCGACTCGTACGTATGTGGACCAATTTTGCAATAACTGGGTAAGTGTATCGTTAAAACGTTGAAATTAATAAATCGAGAATTTAAGTACTTTTTTTTTATATAGAAATCCTACGTCCGTGCTTGATGAATACGTTACGATTACTTGGGATCCTGCAACCAGCGATAGTTTTCATTATTTAGATATTAGTGACGATTTAAAAATGTCAATAGTTGATCAAACTTTAAACAAAATTTGTGAAAAATATATTCAATAATATTAATTACTAAATACGCCCGCATATGCACTCTATAATTCACACTATGATTACTTGTATGATAAAACAAAAATATAAGAAGGAATACGATTAACGTTTGGAGATATAAGTATCTTTTATTTTTCATGTAACGTAATGATAGTACATGCTTATCCGTCTTGTTCTTCTTTTAAAGAGAATAACAGGTGCATGATCGAAAATTATTTAAAACAGATCATTCTGTAGATCTACGTTCATAAAATAGTACATAAAATATCAGTTTTCTATCGTTGTAAAATTCCATGAAACGCTATTTACATGCATTAACAAAAAATCTTTTAAATTATTTCATGCGATAAGGCAACTTTTGATAACGTTCACGTAAAACGTAAAAACGGTTACGTAAAACGCTGTTAAAAATACGAATGGTATCTACACTAAAATTACAGGCACAGTTGTTGATTATGCTACATTATATTCTACGAATTGTAGACAATTGGCACTTACATTATTATTTGAGTATGCGATATAACAATTACAAAATTTAACACTAAACCCACCAACGATCGGTCAAATAACCGTTCTAAAACCGGTATTTGGAATTTCCTACATTGAGATGCTTTTTCTTTTCATTTCTACAATGTAAATAAAAAAAGAAAGTAAATTCGTTTTGTCGATTTGTGTAAATTGACTTATTTGTTATTTAATTCAACATCAAGTTGATTATTGGCCGCGCTCAATTATACAAAATATAACTTGTTAGGGACGTCTTCGAATTGGTCACGGTAAAAATAAAATATACGTTTAATATCGGTAGGTTTAGTGTTAAAATAAGGCCACGACGCTCATATATCTACAATGGGTATAAAAGATCATCGATAAATACTTTTAAATTTAGTATGTTTTTTGGCACAATTAAACAAGTAGATCATTGTTTTTAACGATACTGTGTAAAGGGAAGATGTGTATTCGTATCTACGTATTTTTAACGATACACAGAAGTTGAGTTAATTGAATCGATTCTATATAAATGAAAAATGTCGAATACTTAATGAGTATTCGATGTCTAATCTTTAAGCATCCCCTAGCGATTTCTTATTGCGAGGAGATATATTGTCATTTATTCCAAAAAGCAAAGGCCCTTTGAATCCTTTCGTTGTGTGGTTTTCCCATAGCTACCGTGGCTGCGGGATAAGCACGATGGGCAAGAGGTACTTCGGAACCATTCGACGATTTCGAGGCCGCGGTTTCTCGTTCGAACATTCGCGCAGTGCGGCTAACGTTTCCGGTTGGGACGAATTTTTCTCGGCTGCGTCCAAGAATTATCCTTGGGTCCTGACTTTCATCGGTAGCTGCGAATAGTAATGGTTGATTTGAATTAACAAGCATGTAAAAACATAGAAGAATTGACAATGATAATGCACAGTTTTGGACTTATGCGTATGCAAATACCAAACTTATTTATAAATTTATAAATTATTTCTGTGTTAAACATACAAATCCACATGCATATATATATATACTGACAAAACCAGCTTCAATAACATAATATTTTCTATTTCGTAATATAAACATACTATATATTTTTAGAAGTTTTATGAAGCTCTTGCAAAACCTTAAAAGTGCGTAAAAAAATGTTCGACTTTCTCTGTAAAGCAATTTATTGACGCAAAAATTCTAATTCGTTCCTTCTTAACGACGATATACGCAAACCATCTCTGTGCATTATCGTTGATGACACTGTCATACGACATAGTTATTCGTCATTCTTATCTTATCCTCGGTAACATAACGATCGATACACACCTTCGTGCACGAGGTTAGTCTTACACGAAGCTTTAGCCATGTTACTGTGCGCAACTACCTCGCAGTTACTCCCATTAGGATCCCTTTGACTCTTGACGTTATCACGTTCTATCAATTTCGTCGATTTCTCATCGTCCATGCCAGTATCGACGTCACTCCTCCAATTTGCTTCCTCCTTCGATTTGCGACATTTACTAGCGCTAAATTCGCCGTCCGTCTCCTCTTCGATGATGGATACGATACCGACATCGTCGACTTGCGAAGACGAACTTGCCAGGTTGGACGTGCAATCCCCGATGCCGGAATCTCGCGAGTCACCCCTGAACACCCGACGCAAACCTTGCGGTTTCAACGCGACGTCTTTATCTACCTCAGCCACATTTGCAATGCTTTCCTTCTCCTCCAAAACATCCGTGTCCTTTCGAGATTCCTCGATCGTCACGATCGTCGATTTCTCGTCGAAGAACGACGTGGACGTTTTTGTCATACTCGAGTCAATCTCGACGACTGTGACGTCGAGGCTCGACGATGCTTCGTTATTGTTTTCAACGACGGTGCCATTTTCAGGCGCCGCCTCTAACGGAATGTTTACTTCGGTCTTATAACAAAAGGAGTACAAGCTCGTCCTTCGATGTTCCATCTCAGACGGAGACTCCTGCTCCTTGTCTTTGGTATCCTCGACGTCGTCGTTCGTGTTACTCGTATTCAACGAATCCTCGCTCTCCGAGAGGTTCTTTGGTTCTATGGGTTGGACGATCGAGTCGAAAGTCGGTGACGATTCGACCATCGTCGTTGGACTTCTTCTACTGTTTGCCGAAAGGGTTGCCATTCTTCCCAATGCACGAATGGCATTGCCTGTTTTCTGTTTAAAAAAAAA
>JAITYT010001186.1:226833-238104 GCA_025433975.1 Liostenogaster flavolineata
TTAAGCGCATGCCAGCCATACATTGGCCGATTCTTTCTTTGCTGATAGAAACGATGATATGTGAAGTTTATTGTATTTGGGTTATTTAATAAATTTCATTATTTTTAGCATATTTAAGCAAGTTTCTTACTCAAAAAGATTAATTTCTGCGCCACGTTTTTCATAATTTTCATAACAACCACGGAATATCAAGAACTATCTTTTCATAGTTATATTTTTACAGTATAAATTTTTTACGAAGCTGTACTTCATTTTTGCAGAAATATCGGTCGATCGATTTACGTAATTCAATTTGTACCGTTTTATCTTTCGCGTATGTTTTGCTACTCGATTGATTTGTACTTACAAAGAATAATTCTTAAGCCAGAAATTCCAAAAAATTATAAAACTTCGGTCATGTGTGCTAGTAGGTAAGTGTTATAAATTTCTTTTTATCCATGCAAATTCACTCCGAAAGGGTAAATACGAACGAATAAATATGTTCAATAAACCAACGAATTTCGCACATGTACACACATATATATATACACAATGCAAATCGAACTTGGTGAGACGCATGTATTACTCGAATACGAACGACGCTGATTTTCTTCGTTATTGCTTTGATCGGCTTTAGTTCGACATAATGTCATGTCGCGTTGTTTCGTTAGCAAAACGAAGTGATCGTAAGTGAAGTGCAAGAAAGCATTTCTGGTCGCGAATACCAATCACCGGAGAAAGCTTGAGATGCCTGCACACTTGGCCTGTAAACTGCGAATCCGCTAATTGTTCGTTACCTTTCTCGCTTTTTTTTATTTCTATTTCGCTTTCTTTCTTATTTAGCAACAACAGGCAATTTAATAATCTGCTAGAACTTTCAATTCTATATAGAAGTTATAAAATGTTTCTTCTTCTTTCTCACACAAAGCGGATAATACAAGGGTTTGATAAACATTTTAAAAGTAAATAAATAAATAATATTAAAAATATATTTTGAATATGAGTAGTAATAGGAATGTATATTTTTCGTGGTAATAAAATTCTTCGAAAGAACGTTGGAAATACACGTACTTTACACGTTTACCCCCTTGGGATGAATTGGACAGTTAAAATGTGCATGTGTATGATATATGTGTAGAGTGATTTACCATTCATAGGGATACTTACCTGTTATCGAAGTTACATAATTTTTTGAATTTCCAGATATCGGTAATTCCTTGCTAGATTTTATACGTACAAGTAGGTGTTGTTAAGATTGAATAACGTAACGGATTTATCAAAATTGATTAGAACAAATAGAAAAATACACGACATCCAGCACAATTCTCACTAGAAAATGACAGCTTACCTGCCACTTTCTTCGTACGATGAATTTTTTTAGTTTCTCCGTCGGCAAAACTATTCGGCTCATATTTTCTGCATGTTGAGCCATCCAAGGATGTTCCAGACACTGTCTTGCTGACATGCGCAATCTATCAGATCGAAAATCGTTTAAAATATCTTTGTGAATGTATCGAGGCATAAGATCATGTTGGTATAAAAATGAGAGAAACAGTTTTAAAAAGTACATACTCCTTTCGTTTGACGAGTAAATTACTGATAAACTCCTTAGCGTTATTTGAGATAGCATCGAAAGCTTCGTCTTCTAGATCATAATCGGCTCTTGTAATATTCGCAAAGGTCTCAGCATCGTTATCACCCATGAACGGCGATAATCCTGTCAATCTTGATTACAAATTAAACATATTAGTAACGAAATTAGTAATTAATTAGTAATTAGTAGTAGTAGTAGTAGCAGTAATTAAACATATTACAAACGATAAAAATGATATATTTGCAAGTTGTATCAACGCAATTAATTTCATGATATTCTTTCGAACGTACATGTAAAATTAATAATATAACAATCCGATGCAATTCCGAGAATACAAACGATTAAATCCAATTGAAATTTTTTCAGTCGTTTTTCGTGATGCATAAGGGAACAGTTTAGTCCTATATAATCGACATCGACAAATACAATACGAATATTTACTTACAGAACATAACAAATTACTCCGACACTCCACATATCCGACTCTGTACCAATCGGTTCGTAACTTATAATTTCTGGCGGAATGAATTCCGGAGTACCGAATAGGACTCTGATCGGAGTATCCGGTTTTAGAGTCTGAGCCAAGCCGAAATCGATGAGTTTGATTTGATGCGAGGTTCGCGTTCGACACATTATATTTTCCGGCTAAAAAAGATATAAAGTAAATAATAATATATTGTTAAACGGAAATGTAGTATAACCAAGCTAATAAGACCGATTATCGTTTCGCTTCGATCTTTATCATGGTTTGTCGTTTATAGACAAACTACACGGTACTTAATTATTTTGTAATTGATTATCGTATACTTATCTGTACCTTCAAGTCTAAATGTACTACGTTATTCTGATGCATATATTCGATTCCTTCGCAAATTTGCCTCATGAATAGGATGCTGTCTCTTTCGGTCAGTGTGAAATCGTCGGCTACAACTCTCTCGAAAAGTTCGCCGCCTGAAATGCTAGCGAAAAAACTCATTTGTTTTATATTTCTTCATATCGGAATAATGTGGTCGAGATCACATTCAATTCATTGAAATAAATAAATAATTCATCGTCGTCATCGAAATACGCATCGATGTTACAACGTATTTTTTAAAAATATTGTGTATATATAGAATAATTAACCATCTTTATTCGATAGAATAATTCTAAAAAAATGTATGTAGAAAGTGTACTTACTATTCGGTAACCATAACGATTTCTCGAGGACTCTCAAAAGCGGCTGCTAAAAGAAGAAGTTTTGGATGTCTGAGCATGTTCATGATTCTGATCTCATCGCGTACTTGTTCGCGATCTTTTGCCTTGATTGTCCTGACGAATTTGGCGGCAAAGCTTGTCTTTGTTGATTTCTCGACGACCCTTTTAACGATGCCATAACGACCTTTACCGAGTTCCTCGCAAATGTCGTATCTCTCGCCGAACATTTGACCATCTTCCATGTCGACTGTGCGAGGTTCGAAAGCCGGCGCAAATACTTAAAAAGACAAGCATACGAGTTATAAAAGCAAGAGCAAGAACGATAAATAGAAATAGTATGTCACCTCTAATATTGTACTATGCAATATAAAGAGATGCCTTTCTTTAACAAAATATCGAAGAAGAAGGTTTTTGATCGATTTTGCGATTTTGATAAAAATTTCACTGTCGCATTTTATCGTCTTAAATTATTCTAATAATTTCTCTGATCGAGAAAATATGCGTCGTAAGTGTCATTGAGGTGTGATTAGCCGAGTAGAGCATATAAACATGACCTTTAATAATCATGATTTATCAATGTTGCATCAGATTTCGTAATATTTCCGAATTGTGTCATATTTAGCACGTTGAAAACCTTGAAAAATGTTTATAAAGCGTAACAATTTCGATTCTGTCAATTTTTCTATACATTATATTCCAAATGTAGCGTACAATAATTTACATAACGTTACGAAATGCACTACGATATACTTGATAAAAATTGAAGAAAAAAATTATATTCGAAATGCGCGCTCCGTAATAATTTTTTAATTTATCGCAAGTACTTACACCTTTTTTTTGAGTGATGTGAGTATTACTTTAGTTCGTGCTAAATAGAAATAAAAATATTGAAAAGCAATCGAATATATTTTCGATAAAATAATAATTCAAAGAAACGTCGGTGAGAGGAATGATCTAGTGTTAAAATTAATACGATGTTCAGTCGTGTATCGTTCTGATATTACACTCACCTTCTTCCTCGTCTTGCAACGTCGTCTCGTCTTCTCGAGGTATCCTAACGAAGTCGGTTTCGATACTGGGTTCACTAACTCCGTGAATATTTTCCGCTCTGACTCTGAAGCGATAGCTTTCACCAGGCTCGATAGTATTCGTCTTGGACACGGAAACTGTATGACTCAGAGAATGACAAGACTCGGTGACGACAGTCCAAGAGTTTTCCCCGTGTCGATTTATTTCGACCGAATAACCGGTAACGGTGCAGCCTCCGTCATATGGCGGTGATCTCCAGGCGATTGTCGCCTTACCTGCAGAGCAGATCGCGCTTGGCCTACCTGCCGGTGGATCCGGTGGTCCTGCAATACATTCAACTATTCGAGTCAATCGATCGAGACATTTCAAGAAATCCTTGCGCAACGACGCGACAACCAACTCGTCGATTTGCTTTAGTCAAATCCTTTGCTCTTCGTCACGATTTAGGGTTTAGTTTGGATTATGCAACAACACAGGAGCTTCTTTAGATCGGATCTAGAGATACGCGACTGGATTTACAAGAATGGATAAAAGATTCATCAGAAACGTATTGGAGAAGCTAAGTCTGGCTTTATTTCCTTCGATTTTTGGGTTGTCTTGTTAAGTTTTCACGTGTTTGCTAAACACTATGGCATAAGCCATATTTACAAATACAATTCGATGATTTCGAAAAAAATTTCAAACGGAAGGTTATTTTATTATACTAAAATGACGATCAGAAAGTCGACTTAATCCGTCAAACAAAAGATAAAATCGATCTGTCCACGTGTCTTTCCTGTTATTATTTATCATGCATCGAACCTTCTTAAATACGATTCAATCTCAACTTCGATCAATCATATATCTTGTAATCGACGTTTTTCAAGTACACGCTTTACTCACATATACGTCCGTGACTCACATATTTACGTCGACGTAATCATGATTATTTTAACAGAACTGATCATAAGATTGATCTTCGTTGATAAAAGAGATGTACAAATTGTCGGAATGCAAATCCAGAGAGAAAAAGAGAAAGTGTCGTACTGCGCGATCGTAAAATTTATTTACGACGTTGAAACTATTTCCGCGTTGGCATGCGAACATTGTCGATTTAATGCACGGAGTTGGAGTATCGCGTGACACGCGTAAATGCAACCGTCATACGAAAGAGTTATCGCGCGTTACCCATTTTTTTTCGCGGTAGGTCTTCGAAAAAATCCTATGTATTTCTGGGCACAATGCGCGTTGCGTCGATTGCTTACTCGATAGCAATAATGAAACGGGACAATGAAATTACTTTAAACGAGATTCGAATAAAGCGTGTCATTATGTCAGCACGATGCGAATCGACTGGCCCGTAGCTACGTAACACAAGCGTAGATCGCGTATATGCGATGTTTAGCTATATCACGATCCATAACAAGGAAAAGATGGGAAAGATGAAGGGAGTGGGAGTAAAGATGCTGGTGGAAGACTGGAAGGAGGAATAATTGCGCGATTTGTCACGTGAGATTGCCGTCTGCCTTGTACGCAAGAAGAGCAACTAGACCGTACGACACGCGTCTAAGCACGTGGGACAATGGGTGTCTCGTTCCAAATTGCATTTGCGGAGACTTAAAGCAACAAGAGAAAATTGAATGGTTTCGAGATCGAGAGGATTCCCCATTGTTACGTGGGAACATGGCTGTAATAATTCATGTGTCGTTCACAGGCCAGTTCGATTAACTTCACTTTTTCGAATTTTTCGAAATTTATGCGTCAAAGCACTCGATTAAGCCCCCATTTTTTATATTTTTAACGTAATCTCCCTAACAATAAGTATTAGCGTCATCGAATGACAATTTCTTTTGGCCATTGAATAATAAGTAATAATTTATTTCAGAAGCTAATCTGATTAATTCCGTAGTCTAATATAAATCGATGCAATACAATCCAAACGCAGTAGCAAGTGTTCGATTATTATGGTAAATCGTTCAATAGTGTTTCATAAAAAATAAAGTGAAATTATGTAATAAAATTATTTCATCATCTTTCCTCATTTTTTGTTTTACGGAGTTATCGAAATTTTAATATCGACTAGAAGTTTAAAGAATACAAGTAAATAAAATATATTTTTCAATGACTGAAAATAACATATATTAGGTAATTATTGAAAGTAACATTTAGAAGACTTCACGATATCTTCTTAATCGCTATCAAAATATTCGTAATATTTTATTCTGCTTGTATATTCGATATTGATCCTTTTTATGAAACGAAATTTTTCGTCGTATCATTGCGGTTTAGTCACGTCCTGATGATAATAGGTGGGTCAACGATCAATTACCATATCACTTCAAATTCGTTCTATTTAAACCACAAGATCAGTCTTTCGATTCTTTTTGCTTCCATAGCCTTTAGCTTACGTCAGATTATTTCCGAGAATTTACATTGCAATTTACAAGAATAAGTATGTAAAATGTAAAACCAAAAACATGACAAACAAGTATCATATTTTATAAAGATATTTTAACGCCATTTTAACCGGTCTACTTTTTACCAACGTCTTTATTTTGCTTTATGAAATACATGGACACAGTCGAGCGACAAGTATCGCAACACGCAACGGTGAAAGAGTTTAGTGACATCAGAACGCCAGTAAAGCGCATGATGTAAGGTCACGATATCAAGCTCTGTAAATATTAATCGTTTGCTCAAGTGCGTGGAATACTGATTGTTCCAAAAAATGTATACATTTTAATAACATGGAAGATCGATACGTGACACGTAAAAGATCAATAACGATAAAAATCTTACGTAAAAGAATAAATAAATTTTTACAGATCGATAGATTTGTATTCAATAAAATTGTGTTTCTATATTGTTTTCATTAAATTGATAATTACATACGAAATACTTAAAAAAATCGATTTTTTTAAATAAATTAAGTAATATGCTAATAACACAGGAATCAGATATTAAGAAAAATAAACAATACAATTGTTAGGAATATGTATGAGTCAGGACGCTTATCGAATACGTTCCAACAGTTCTGTGACAAGACGATTTATGCTTTATCTAAACGAGTATATGATAAGAAGAAGACCATCAAAGCGTACCTTCAACGGCGACACTGAAGAATTTGAAATCCCTTCCTAGGAAATTCTCGACGGATACTTCGTATTTTCCAGCATAGTCTGCGGTTATATTATCCAGTGTCAAACAGGAGACTCCACCGCCGCAGGTTATGCCAATTTGATCGTCCGGTGTCAATTGTCGACTCTTGAACGAAAGTAGAATGTTAAAGAAAAAGAAATGACTCAAATACTTCCATTATATTACAATCAAATACCGTCGATTTTGTTAGAATTATTGTGATTGCGAATTAGTTTAAAATATCACTCTATTTTTGCGTCTTTTGCAAAAAATGGCGCATTCGGATACCGGCACTAGTTCGGTGAGTATTTGAAAAAATATTATCACGAAGATTCGTACGAACGAACGCTTTGTTAACGATACACCCAAGACGGTGATACAGTTTAGACTACTGTTCGTTCGGTCGCAAACGATCCTCGGTTGGGACGACGTTACTGTAGAAGGGGACTGTGGTACAAAAAATAACGAGACGAGTGTTAGTAAGTCAGGTATCTTTGTTCCGTGCTACGCAAAATCGTTGTCATTGATGTGCAATTGTTTACGATGTTTACGTGAAAGAAAATAAACGAAATAGCGAAGTATTTTTACGTACATTCACCGAACAATTAAATGTGTCCGTAATCGTAACCACATTCTTGTTAAAATATCAGCTTACGATACGTGTCTCTGTAATTATTATTATTTTAATTATATGCTTTGCGCGAAACAAGTTTTTTATGACACGACAACTTCGAAACGCCACGAATTTTACGCGTTACACAATATTCACACGACACCTGAAATAATCGATTTAATTTTACCGTGAGTTCAAGAACCAAACGATAATTTGCACGATAATTTGTCAATATATGACGGAGATAGATCGTTAAAACTGATGTACGATCGTATAACATATGTTAAATGGTTTTTTACCGAAACACAAAGTATCGGAACGTAAGATTAAGTAGACAATTACGATCGCACCGGTAGTATTATGCGGTGAAGTACGCGAAAAGTGCCACGTCTCGTCGGCCACTTTATTTGTTTTACGACGTGACAAGGGACACGTTTTCGTTGTACGATTATATCGTAAAGTATTATAATATATTTAAGTACAGACATGAAATTTTGTCGAAATTTATAATCGGGAAAAATCGAAACTTTAAATTTCTATTATATTCGTGTTGAGTTTTGAAATAAAAACACGAGAGAAAGATTTAATATTTGCACCACAATTGAGTACTATTCGAGATATTTATATTTACGATCTACCATCAACGTTTACGAAAATCGATTTTTCATTTTCAAAAGAGTCCGCGAGAAATTTTACTTTCCTTCCGTCATTAAACATAAATAATATAACATCAGTGGTAATGGAAAGTGTACATTTTTTTAAGTTAGCTTTTCACCATTCGTTCGAACACGCCATCTTTGTGATTTATTACGTACAGAAGAGCTCCTCGCGTATCAACGAAAAATACGAGACGGTTTAACGAGAATAACTGGACGATCGTTAAAATCACTTTGGGACAGCGCCGTTGTGTTTACGGAATGCTCAATCCTATTTCACGAGAGCGCCTTGAGAACTCGTTACTTCGAAGTTCTTTGCGATCGTTAAAGATAATGAACCGCCTTGTTTTAAGAAAGTATCACGTCACGATGGTAAACTCGAAGAGCGCCGAGAACAAAATTTGTTTGCGTTTATCGCGTGTGATTAATATCAACTTGATTTTCGTATCGGTCTTCAGTAATAAAACGAGAGAGGAAGAGAACAGTGTTCTCATTTATCTCGAAAATTCCAGGTCTACAGTGACATAATTAATTATTAGGTCATTAAGTTTGGTTATCTTAAGTACCAAATTTAATACTCGATATCTCTGATATTTTATCTTGACAGTTCTTTATTTTTTTTTGTAATTGTGAAAGTACGTCTGTAGTCTTTTGGAAGTATGTTTTGGTTTGTGAGAATCTATCGAGTAATTGATTTTTGCGGATTAAATTTTGTAAACTACGGATGAGTCAAAAATTCTCGTTATTTTCGAATATGACTTCCATCGTGAAACTGATGCAGCGTAGACAACTCGAAGTGTCAACGAAGTGTTTGGCAAGAACATGGCTGATGAACGCGCAGTACGTCGATACTTTGAGACCAAAAAGATGCTTAGAGAAGAGATTTCAAACTGACGATTTTGATCTTCAAAACGAACCACGTGAGCGGCTTGATAACAAGGTTACAAAGCCTCTTGTAGTTTTCCTGCGAGATTTTCGAACACCAATATAGCACGTGCTTTCGATCATCGAATTTCGCAGAACAAAATCCGTACTAACGATAAAAGCGAACGATTTTCTTCATCTTACAACGCGTAAATCCACTCACCGCGCAACGCCACTTGACTTTCGACTCGGGATGACCTTGATAGGTGGCTCTCAGGACCACCCTATTACCACGAAAGACGACGACGTCTTTGGGCGCCTTTAGGATCGTAGCTGGCGTCAATCTTTCCAAGGACGAACCAGTTTCTGCCTCCTCGTTCCTCGGAAGCCCTACTACCTGCTGTTCGTCGTCGTCGTTGTTGTCGTACGAAGAGACGCGACGCGCTTCCCCCGTCCCCGCGGCCATGGAAGAGCCATCGACGCGAATCGTCGGTATTTCCTCCTTCGAGCTCGATCTTGGACGTTCTTCCGACGTCGTGTCGCCTTTGGTCTTTGGTAAATCCACGAACGTAGCTTCGATGCCGTTACTTCGACTTTCTACTTCGCGTTTCACCGTCTCGCAGATACCGTTAAGTTTTCGCCGGAACGACGATTTTGATAAGTCTTTTCTAACGTCTTCCTCGTGTTTCAACGATGACGACGAGGACGACGAAGACGACGACGACGAAGATGACAACGAAATCCTTCTATCGTTGCAAGGTACAGAGAGACACGCACTCTTCGAATACGTGCTCTTGTCCTTGCGGTCTTTCGTTCTGGATCTACTCGACCTTTCCGTGCCAATCGAAGGCGCGTTCTTCCTCCGTGGCATCGGCGACAACTGATTCGGACTCGGCGTCGTCCTGCGAGGGAACGAGGACGATCTGGCGCACCTCGACGATTCTCGCGTCGTTCCGCATTTTTTTGCCAGCGAATGGGCTTCCTTCTTCGATCGCCTCTCGCTGCGTTCCGTTCCGCGATGGCTGTCTCTCGAGATTTTTCCAAGATCGGCGTCGAGATTTTCGAGCGCGCGTGGAGATTGTTGATTCAATTGCAGCTCCGCCGTGCAACTTATCGATGGTCCGTTTCCGGTGACGCAGGCGGTGCAGCGAACCTCGCCCGTGTCTCTAGGCGATACGTCGTGTATTCTCAGGATGCTGACGTTTTCGTCCTTCTCGATCTTCCATGGAAAATATCAATCGAACGTGAGCGAGCTTATCGCATGCAACGAGACAACCTCTACGTTTTCGTGCGTCGAATAGAATATTTAGAATAGGAGAAAAGTGGTTGCAATATCACACAAGGAGTCCCAAAAAAAAATTTTTTTGTCACGGTTTATTACAATAGACGTTTCTGTATTTAACGAATGAGAAATAATGGCTTAATTCAGATTAAACTTTGAAGAAAGAAGGTTTGCATCAAAGCTAAAGTAAGTAAGTAATATTGAAAACAAATTGCCCGAGATTTAATAGACACTTTATAAAAGGTTAAAATATGGTAACATTTTTTTGCGACACCTTGTACATTTTGGGTTACATTTTTTTCGAAGTTATTCAATTTTTTTTAAGAAAAACACGATTTCTTTACCTTGCACCTAGTATTCTCTTTGGCGTCCTTCCCATTTATCGTCCATGTGATTTCCATTGGTTTTCCGCACTGGACCCTCGCGCAGAAATAGGCCGTTTCGCCCTTTGAAACGATCAAGGACAATGGTTTCTTCGTGAATTGCGGCGCCAATTTTAGAGCACCTTTGTAATCTGAATGTCGAGGAGACGTTAATTCTCACTGATCGCGCGAGCTTCTTTAGAAGAATGAGAAAGGTACCTTGAACAATAAAGAGCCCGGTGCAAGACGTCTCACCGAAGTCGTTCCTAAGGAGGCAAGTGTACTCTCCGGCATCTTGCGGATAGACTTCGGATAATCTGAGGGCGACACCACCGTCGCCGTATATAACGTACCTATAACAATCACTGTCACGTACCTCGCGACCATCCTTCAACCAAACGATCGAGAAAGGCGGTGTACCTTGGAACAGGAATAATTAGTCAATTTCAACGGAACGAAGATCCAACGTAACTCCGACGAGCAACGATTCAATGAGACTTGGTTAAATCGAAATACAGGGTGACCAATGGGAATGTGTTGAAAGTTACGCCGTACAACCTTAAAACATCGCAGAGCTG
>JAITYT010001186.1:239811-255595 GCA_025433975.1 Liostenogaster flavolineata
TATTATGCTCACTTATCACCTCGAGACGAACACTGGCCTCGATTCGACCGAAGTCGTTCTCGACCGTCACCCTGTACAGTCCGGCATCTTCTTGCGTCACTTCGGAGATCTCCAGTATTTTGACGTCGTCGCGCTCTTTCACGGAGATTCTCGCGGATGGCGTGACAACGGTACCGTTCTTGTCCCATTTCACCCATGGCGCTGGATGGCCCACCACCGCACATTGGAATCGCACGGTCTCGCCTTCCTCGACGACTCGATTATGCGGTACCGCGTAGAACTTCGGTGGACTTATTTTCGGTCGTCTCGACGCGGAACCGCAACGTGGTGGAAGCTGAGGTGACCTGAGCTCGCGACCGTCTGAGTCGAGAAAAGGATCTTGTTGTACGAAAAAGCGGCAAAATGGAAAATCGATGAGTGATTTTTACAGAGCCACGTATACTATTTTTCTTGATAATTTTTTAAATCTCCATTACTAGCAGTGAAGTCGACCAGCTGTAGCGAGCTAATTTATATATAGCAGCTCCTCTTGTGCGGTTTTTGGCGTGGAATTCCGTTCACAAACAGCAGATTCGTGGAACGAACCACCGTATAGAATGGGTTAAATTATTTAAGTCTTTTTTTGTCTAGCTCACTATGGCTTAAAATATTATTTTCGATTTGTCTTTAAATTATTCAAGCCTTTTTTGTCTAGCTTTGTATGACTTCGTTGGTTTGTAATTGCGTAGATATAGAATTTTCATTCGCGGATATTTATAATATCATTGAGTTCACTGACATAGCCAACTTGTCCTTGATATTATAATTGAAAAACGTTGGCAATCGTATGTATACGTGAATAATTCTAATGAACTCGTTGGAATAATTTGAAGTGAAACTTACGGGCAACTGCCGGTGACAGACTTCTAATGGGCGTCGATCTTGGGGTCGATCTTGGCGTTGATCCCGCGGATAATAAACCAAGCGGCCGTGACAGTCTTTGACTCAGCACGTTCTCTTTACCTTCCGGCACTATGATAATCAGATTTTTGAGTACGGTGTATAAAATGCATTATATTTACATTATTGTTTAAATTGTAAAACGTACTACACGTCAAATAACAAAACAAAGAAATTACTTGATTTAAGAATTAACACATACGCATTTCACGTACATCAATAATATGTGTTTTTAATCAACTTCGTATATATGCTATTTATTTTTAATATACTGTCTTATTTGATAAAATGTAAAAAATAAAATTTGGTGTAGCAACAATCGTTATAAACATGTTACTTTAGATGATGTGCGTTATACAAGAATAATTCCTGTACAGTAGGATTTCCTATAACGAGAATATGAATAAATTTACGTTGGTTATCGGTTTATCGGTTTGTGTATAGAAGTTGGAAAAGTTACTACCTTTGCTCACTTTTATCGGTAAGTACCAATCAATAAACCAATATTTGAGTAAGTATGAGTGTTAAGATTGCACGCGTGTACTCGCAGAGATAAAAGAACTGCACGATTTTCGTGTTATGCTAAGTAAGTTGTTAGAGAAGAATTTTTATCACGTCGTGAAACAAATTATCAAAAAGAAGTAAAGATCGAATGACGAGCTATTGGCTTGTACGGAAAATCTCCACCGATAAAAAATGACAAAATTTGATAAGATCAATACAACGTTCCGCCAGTGATCAGCGTAATCTATCGGAATAGATATATTATAATATTTATAATATTAAAAAATCGGCAGATACTTTCCGAACAACCCAATACATATTACGATTGATTTTAGTGTCCATGACGATTTCACCATTACTCCGTGGAACATTACGTCGAACATTTGTCAGTCGACCTTAGGAATACTCAAATAATCGTTCTGGAAAGTGCGAAAACTCTTTAAGATCTCCCAACATACAGGAAATTAATTACCATCAACGACCAGGCAGGCTGACGTAAACGCTTTTCCAAGATCGTTATAGGCGACACAGGTGTACTCTCCTTCGTCCTCCGGATAGACATGTTGGATACTAAGACGCGCTGTCTCTCCATCGAATTCCGACGCAAAGTCGTCTCCCATGGCCAGAATCTGCGGCAAGGAACGGCATCGTCAAGAGCAACGTTTCATGAGACATTTTGCATTGACTAAAATTGACAGTTTGCCATTGCTTACTTTACCACCTCGTTCCCAGCGAACATTTGGCGGCTCGGGTGTTGCATGGAATTTGCATTCGAGGGTAACAGCGTCGCCATCGCAACATCTCAAGTCTCGAAGCTCCCTCGTTACCGTCGGTAAGGTCAGCACCTTTCTGTTAGATACAAGGAACATTAAAAAGATAGAACGCTGTTAAAAGGTCGCGTATAAATGTTTAATTTATGCGGAAAGATGGAGTGCCGAGTAAAAATGGTTAACAGGGGTAAAAGACGAATAAGGAAACTGAATGATGGGTAAATCTTTAAGCCATTTAGATTATATACTGACCCGTGAGTAATCGCTGATTTCTTCATTGTATTCTCTTTACCCTGACCTGTAGAAACAAAGGTAATGTTAATCTTGAACGATCGATTTCCTCGTTTATTATTTCCAGAGACGTGTACGACGATTACGCAATTTCCGAAAAATTCACCTTTGGCATAGATCTGCAAGGAAATCACAGCTTTGGCCTCTCCATGACAGTTCCGAGCGATCACCGAGTACGTTCCCGTAAAGTCGAGCTTGGCGTAAGGTATTTCCAACCGGTATTGCGGGCCCGCGTCAACCAGCCGGAAATGCGGTGCGTCTCTGTAGTAGTCAGGCTGCGAACATGCACGATTCGTTTTGAGAAAGATCTGTCGTGAATTTGTCTTAAAGATAAGAAGAATTTGTCAAATAAATTTGACTAAATAACAAGGAGACGTAATTTGTCTAAAATATATTCGTTTGTTAAGGCGCTGGTTATCGTCATGGAGAGCACAGAGTATACAGATGTAGCATTAAAGCTGTAGCAGGACTAAAATTATACGTAACACGGATCGAGAGTTAGTACCGCAATTTAAGAAAAACGATTCGTTTAAGAGTACCATATTTGGGTATCTTGCTTACGCAGCTGATCCACGCGATACCCAAAAAGGGCCTCAGGCGTGTCAACGCGTTAATCAACATCATTTGATATAATATCGTAATTCATAATTTAGCAGTCGGAATCCGATAATTTTTTCGATAACTTTACGTAAATTTTTTAGGTTTTTCTTAGAAATTTCGCTCGATATACGTGAACATATCATTTTACTCGTATTAAAGATTTTTCGACAAATCTTAATTTACAACGTGGTTACGAATTGCGTTGGATTATTTCAAATAAAATACAGTTGATTCTCATACAACGTAGTAACGTGTACCGTGTTATTGGGATTCGCGTTACACGAAATCGTGCGCATAACCTAAAGTAACGCGTTTGAAATGATTATTGCTGCGTCAAATTTATTTTCTATGTTTTATCAAATAGAAAAATATTTTAAAAATAAATTACATACATACGAAGTTAATTAAAAAAAACATATTATCGATGTACGTGAAATGTGTATGTGTCGATTCTTAAATCAGATAATTCCTGTGCTTCAGTATTTGGCGCGTTATACGAGTACAATATCTTTTTCACATTATAAGAATTTTCGTTTTAGGAATTCGCGTTTTACGAGTTTGCTATAATAAAATATCAACAGACAAAATCGATCGTGTGTTGAGAAACGCTGTTGTTAGTGGAAGGGAATAAAGAAAGAAACACTGATCACTTCTCGAAGCTGTCCTTTGTCCTTAAATGGCACATAGATGCCCTTTTCTTCGAGGGACTCGCTTCGCTTCTAGCTAGTTTTCGAAACCGACGAGACGTCCTTCTGAGGCGTGAAGTGAAAGTATTATAAAAGGAATGAAAACATTACTTTTTATTAATCCATTTCCAACAAATTAGATATCAATAATATGTACGTTGGTCGATTTTACTAGTATCAATCGAAGAAAAAATTAAATATACAACATCGTGTATATATTATAATTATATTTCTTATTGTTTTTGCTTGTATCCAGTACGAAAGGTGAATGTTCTTTCAAAGCATCCCCTCGCTGGAAATAGTAGGTTTTATTCGTTCAAGTAATCACGACAATCGAACGTTCATCGTCGATCGTCGATCGATGATCGATTGTCGTAGCTCGCGGCTCTTCTCGAACGCCAGTTCTCCTCGGTTTCGTTTTCTTTTTTCTGTCGTCGACCTCTTTCTCTCTCTGCATCGTACGCACTTTCGAACCAAAGGAGATCTCGCTTGTGTTCTAATTGCATGCGTCGTTTATCTTGCTGACGAACGTACGCGTAACTCGAGCGCATGAAATCCAGCGCTTCATCACGCACGCACGCACGCACGCACGCTCGTCCAAAACGCCATAAAAGAGAAGCAGAGTGAAAAGAAGTGTCTCGAAGTATCGCTTCTGGTATGGAGCGATCACCTCGAGAAACGACCTCGACCTAAATACCGACATTTCCGCGACTCTCACGCCCACGTTTTTTTTTTTTTAATCAATTACGATATAATTTTTATATTTTTACTAGTGGAACATTTACGTTGTTTCCGATTCGTTTCGTTTCGTGATATTTCGAGAATATACGTGGGGGAGTTTCTGCTCTGTTCTCGTTTTAGGTTTTTCCGAATTTCGCGACACGTTCGAGCTCAGTGATTATAAAAAGCTCGCTGGACGCCATACTTTTTTTTAGGATTGTCAACGTATTCGAAAATTTATAGAACGAACCACAAAATTGAGATGTAATAATTTCATGTTTTTATAAATATTACGCATCACAGTGGAGAAGAAGACGCGAAGTTTCGTTTAAATTCGTTTTAAGTCAATTCGTGATGTGGAAAGTTGGTAAAGATCGACGAATTATGGCCATGTTAGGCCGATCTCTTTGGATATCCGTTGGGGTTAAAACTCAGCATGAGACGATCAAAGAGAGCGAAATATATTGAGGAAAAGAGACGAGAGACGTCTTCGTCGGTATCCTAGTCCATATAGGGAGCGAAAGTCGAACAGATCGTTCAAGTCTGATCTTGTTACGCGTATGACAAGAGTGCCAACACATATTATTGTTTTTCCTTTTTCAATCTTAATCGTCCTTTCTTTTTTCTCATGCTTCTTTTTTTCCCGTTATAGAACTCTTTTCATCGGATGCCAATCAAACGTGTTTTGTCGGTTCGTTAGATAACGCTCGGATAAACTCACAAATTTTATACGTCTCGCGTGTATCTCCTAATTCTCTCGTATATTTTTCATAATTTCGTTGCACGATAAAATAAGTATTAATCGTCATAATTGTAGCAGAAATTGGAACAGATTTTATCAAAGAATAAGAATCGAGAGAATCACGGCTAACAATTCGTCAGGTTGACGCTTAAAATAGTTTCGATCGAAACGCAGGCTTTCAAATATAAAAGAAGCAATTTTCAGAATGGAAAAAAAAACTGCGAACTTTTTTCGCGCCTAACCAACTCCGAATCGTATAAATCGTCGACTTCAGCTTCCGGGATTACGATCGATCGAAACTCGATATCGATCGAATGAAGTTTTCAACTTTTCCGATGCATCGAGTCGATTCCTGACATAATGGACCTTCTGAGACCCATCTATCTTTCAGCTGTCTATGGCGCACGAATGGTTCGCCTGCGATGAAATTTATGCGGACGACACTTCCCGTTACGGAAGAGAGGCGCCATAAACCGAGGCAGAGCCGTTCGTCGACGCAAGGACTCGGATGCTATGTCATACCAAGCAACGCGCCGCTTACACATCTGTGCCGCGAGAAGCAATTTCATCGAGTGCACGTACGAGATATCGTTCAAACCTTCGCGATCTAATAGCGCGTAATAGCGAGCGTAGTTTTCGCGCGTGGTTCGAGATTTATAAATCAATCGCGAAGCGGTTAGAACGTTCAGTGCGCTGCGTAAGAGAAGAGTCGAGGATCGATTCGGACGATGCCTCGCCTTTTGTCGCACAACCTTTTCTATCTTTTACATGATAAATCGAAGAAACATGCTCGTAGTTAACGTCACCGTTACATGGTCTTCTTTATCGTCATCCTGATAATTGTTAAATGACACGATAGTAGTTACTACCGTGCAGTATGAAATGTCGGCTTATTCGAAGACTAAATAGTTAAATATCTTTGTAGAAAATATCTGGAATTATATCTGTAAAAAAGATAACGTGTCACACATCTAACCACTTCAGTAATCAATTGGTTACTCTGTCGGTGCATTGAACATTTTCAAATAATGCTGTACTCGAAAATGAAAAAATTATTTAAATTACATTTATATAAAAATTTAATCAGAAGCATCGTCTGAGATGTTTTCTTAGTTTTATTTCTCGTCGATGTAGAACATACAGATGGTTTTTAAATTGTTGCACAAAATGGTTGATAACAAACACGGTATCGTGTTTTCGTTTTCTTATTAGCGGATCAAGGGTATAAAAAATCTTATTTGACCCCATTATTTGGATCCATTTGACCCCTATGTACCGACGTAGGGTTAATGACGTGAAATCGGACACTTTATATCAGGCGACCTAATAATTAGTCATAATATAGTTTTCGACGAATGCGATAACCGCGGTTATGCAATTATCACGTTGTATTTCTCGTTCTTCAACGTCTTATATCTTTAAACGATGACAAAGCTACGCGTTTATTCTAATTTAGAAAATGGCAATGTATTCTTATACTTGCTGTATGGTTACTCATTGAATCACTTAATTGATCGTACGTCTCAATTAAAGTAGTGACGCCTCGTATATGGTAGGCATTCCGTCATGTCAAAAGTCGAAATTCCACGAAGCGGAGGGTCTCCTGGGAGTCAACGCATTAAATTATAGAATACTTTTTGGCTTTGCTGCGTTAAGAAGCCTTATCGCTGAAATTAAGACGTAAAGAGTTCCTAAACTGTTTCATTTCCTTTCGTTTCTTTAAAATAGACTTCATATAAATTTTTATTTTAAATATAATTCCAATATAATTTTTTAACGGACCGTTTGAGATGCTTTCATTAACGATGTAGGCTATCAATTCGATTACGAACATAGGAACACGAGACCCACGTCGTTTAACACGTTTCTTGCCACATGTATTAAGAACGGTACACGCTAAAATTCATTTATATGCCAAGCTGTATTTTTTTAATTTACGATGTTTCAATCTAAAAATAATTGCTGGTTACTTTTTTATGTGACGTAATGATGGTTACAGCAATTTTTGAGTCGTGTACCGATAATGGTACATGCGGCGTGATAATTAGTTATCAGTGTAAATACCACAAAAAGGGTGATAATCTTTTGTAACGATTGCCCTAATAAGCCATACTTATGCATTGATTGTTTTAATAAAATTCATCGCTATATAAAAATATAAGTCAAATATAGGACATACTTTCTATTTCGTATTCACTTTTGTACATAACTTTTATTTTAATTATTCAAAATGAAATTGATTTAATTTATTATTATTATTATTATTAATTTAGAAAATAATATATATTCTCTCAAAAATAAGAAAAAAATCCTCATAAAAACCATGGCAGAGATCGTATTAATGTGTACTTAGGTCATTAACGGTTCAGGTCAACTTATGCGATTAATTGCATCGCGATTAATATAAACAAAATATCTCAATACGATTAATTCTCGTTCTGAGAAGACGAATTCATCAAAATTTAAAAGAGGGAAACAAACGAGAAAAGAAGCGAATGGTTAATTCGCTGTTAATCAGCGTGATCTCCCTTTCAAGCTCGAAGATACGTAAATAAGATACATGTAAGAGATCCCAACCTGGGATAAATGCATTTGTAACGAAAATAAAGAAATAATAAAAATAAATAATAATAACATAACGATTCGAAGATAACCGGCGAATTTTATGAAACAGCCTCAAAACATCGAGACGTTTCGACATTAGATCATAGAAATTTCGAGTAGAATCACTTTTCGAACAGCTTAGGCGAGGGATCGACGATCGTTCGTCCGATCCGCGCGTCGATCGCTTTCTCACCGTTTAGCGAGTGCAGCTGGCACGTCCGACTAAGCGAGCGAGGAAGACGTATTTGGCGGGTTAAGCGCTTCGTGCCGTGCATTCGCAGTCACATCGCGTGCAGCGTCGATCCGTGAGCGCGAGAAAGAGGAAAGGAGCCGGGCAACGTAGAAAACTCGAACTCGACCAACTTTTCAGCAAATAAGCGCCGCGATTTTGCAGCCGAGTTAGCTGAGTATTGGCTGGCCTGACGGCCGTAGGCCCGATCGGAACCATGCGAAACCAAGTGACTCACGCCTTGGGAGGAACTCGGCTAACGTCCTGATCCGGAGTACCACTGGAGGTCGATACCAAATCGATAGTCGTAGAACGAGAAATCGTAGGATATTTTGGCAACGAACGAAGTTCACGAGCGCTCATCTTGCGATAGATGACAAGGAGAGCCTAATTTTCATCGCGTAGCGTAGGCTCTTCGTCGTTACGACGTTTTAGCGAGCTTTGTTTGATCTTCATTCGTTCGAAGTGTCTTTCCAATTGTAACAATCCACGTATGGTGTTCGACGAAATGCGATTTAAATATAATTATAATAAATTCCCTTTAGTTATCGACTCATTTCACGAATAATACGGTTTTTTTCAATTGCACGAACTAAAGGTCGACAGAGGAGGGGATAAACTACCCGTATCAACTTGCTATAAAAGCAGGTAGTAAATTTAGCTTGTTCTTATTCTCAGTGCAAGTTTTGAAGAGTGCGGTTTGATGTACGTTTACTTTGAATTTTTCGATTTAAAAAACCACGTTATTTACGGGGTGATTCAATAAGTAGCATTTTGTTATACACGCGCCGATCATCGCGACGACACTTGATTTACGATTTATAAAATCGAATTGGAGGCAAATTTGTATTTCTATTTACGTCAATGCGACATGACGATAGACGATTGAACGAAAAAAAAAGATTTTGTCGCGACGGTAACACCGAAGTACAAAATTACGATGTGTAATATTTATGTTTTATCGCTTACGTGTTTTTCTACGATATACCAATGGAAACGGCCGACTTTTCGCTCGAGTATCCAATCTTCGTTTCGAGTAGTATCTGTCACATCGTCGATGTCACTTTTCCCGATCACGAGGGCTACTTCGACGCTCGGGCGTCCGGAAGGTAATCAACGTCCGATCGATCCTACCACAGCGATCGTGGGATCGCTGGAGGACGGCTATTCATTCGCTAAAGTTACGCGACGACTGTTTTACCGTTCGTACTTTACGGTACCGATCCATCGACGAAGAAAGCCACCTTCGTCGACTAAAAGTGGGGACGCCTCTCTAGGTACGCTCTTTGCGATTATGCAGATATTCGAGTGACGTAGATGCGCGTTCGAACGCTTTTCCGGTTCTCTTAGGGAGTTCCGGTCTTCTCTCGATCAAGAAGGGAACCCACGTCAGTATCGAGGACTATTTTTTGCACGCGTCTTACATCGCTTATCGTGCCTTCGTGTACGTACACTCGCGCATTCGGTATAGACGTAGATATGTGTACGTTTTTCAAAGATCAGAAAAGTCGAAATAGTTATTTAATTTTGTATCTTTTGATTGTCTTTTGATTGATTTAATTGCTTTTGATAATGTTAACTGTTAAGTGCACATACGTTTAATTATGTGAGATGAACGATGATATTTAATTTTATAACGAGTTTATTTCTGGATAAACATTGACATAAAAATTCGATATCGATAAACGTTACTTAATTAAACGACTGCGGGTTGTTTCTTCATTTTGTCAACGTTTTGCTGAAATTTTATTGTATATATCCGAGCGTCGATAAAATTCAGAATATGATTCTGGTAAGTAAATTAAACACTTTTTAACACATTAATTGGAAAAGTAAGTCGATGCTTAGTTTCAACGAAGTTTCGTTCCTTAGTTTTTCAATTTGTACTTTATTATTTGCTGTTTCTTTGTCATTAATAAAACGTGTCAAAAATAGAGTACAGAAATATATTTATAATCTTTCTTATCAACAGTGGACAAGCACTTTCTTTGGAGCTGTCAACTTACTTATCATTTATTTTAACAAATGTTATGTATGTTTTTAATAAGAATTTGTTTTCATTCTTTCCATTTTATTTTGTTTATTATTTTTGGCATGCCCACATCAAACGAGATTGTAAAAGACTGTAACGACGTCTACGCGATGTAGGTACGAATCGAATCATTTTTATGACGACATTGGACGTCACCGATGACGTCGATGGCGCTTAAATTAAATTCCCTACCTTGACTGTCTTTGAACTTTGTGATGGACAAGCGTGGTCTTGCATACGATGCTGCTTCGATCGAAAGTGTTAAATTGAAAGCAGATCCGTAAATTAGTTTATAAAATGTGCTGTTATGTCGTACCAAAAAGTATGAAGAAAGACTGTAGTTCGAGAATTTCAATCTATCACGATTTACCAGTATATACGATAAATTTAATTCTAATTTGAAATCAATAATAATTTAAAAGAAAATATTTTTTTAAATATTTGCATTTAAATTATTTGCAATATATGGATATAGAGTTTGAGTATTTTAATATTCAAAAGATAGCAGTCTGATTCTTTTTTTCCGTACTATTATGATAATTTATCTTCAAATAGGAAATTAATTTTCCGATAAAATAATCGTTCGTATACTATTATAACATAATATCATAATACATGACAGATACACGAAATTATCGTGTTTACTCCGTTTACAAACGTTTGATTATCAAACATTTTCATTTCCTTTAGTTACCTTGCAATGTGGTCAGGATTTCCGTGGATTTTCCTCGGATCGATCATGGAGGCGTTTTATCCTGCCGTCAATTAATAAATTTCTTGCTATCACTTACTATCTTTGGCTTCTAACATCACGTAACCTTTTAAAGAGACGTTCGATATTAATGCCGGCTTCCCCGGCGCATATAATGTACGACCGATTATGGGCATAATGTCGTATGTAACGTTGTCATTTCTTTTTCGCGACACCTTGACCCACATCGTGATCGAGGTGGCATTAGGGACACGTCATTCATTTCGCGATATTGCGTAATCGACTCCAGTTTTCCTACAGCCACCCACCGCTTAAATCGTATCTCTTCGACAGGTACGTAAGCTTAAAATGGTAAGCTTCGATAATTTTCTTACGTTTGAGATGCGTTCGCGCCATTGGAGCGTGAAGATACGCCGCCCAAAGGAAACGTATAAACGCGAATAGGTGTGGCTTAAGACGAGGGTTGATCGTAAAATGTTCGATTGATGAAACGTCGACCGACGAATCGATCGTTTTTAACATAGCAAAATATGATAATAAGATACCTATATTAAATACGAATAAAGTCATGCGATAAAATATAACGTAGTACTTTGTCGATGATCGATCTTGGATTGCTTTAAACGAATCGATCGTTTTTAACGTAGTATAAAATATAATAACGTAATATATTGTAATATAAATAAAGTCATGTAATAAAGTATAATGCAGTACTGTGTCAACGATGGGTCTTAGATTTCTTTAATCCGATAAAAAGAAGGAAAAGTTTCTCGACATGCGGTATTTTACAAAATCCACCGTCTTGAAGTCTATTTATAAAAACGAATCGGCTACGATAGATTATTTACTCGAAATTATGCCCCGCATCGTTACCCGCGTCTACTTTGACGATCTTATCTCATTCGCGTCACGTCTTACGGCGCGGCTTGTAGCATTGTGAAATTTTGTTCGCCAATACACTCCTAATTTGTAAAGGTAAAAGGTTAAGTTTGTCCTACATTGACGATATAGTTAAATCAGTCACGATCGTGGAATATTTTCTGACTGGTTCTTAAGTTGTTAATTTCGTGCCACTTTTTACCGAAGAAGCATTGAAAGTCGTGACAAAATTCTATCACAGGGACAAGATGAGAAACGTTTGTTCGTAATTGTGGTGTGAACGATTTACCTTGAGAAAATCACGCAGCCAGATCACTTCCGGCTTGGGATCGCCTACGACCTCGCAATGTATGATCACGGTGTCACCCTCAACAGCCTCCGTGGACAGTGGCTTTGTGATGAACAGCGGCGTCTTGGAGTATCTACCAAACGATGCGAAGTCTTTTAAACTAATTTTTCTCGAGTTCCCACGAGTTGTAACTCGTTGCTGTTAATCAATCGATGATTCAGCTTCCGTAAACATTTTTACGTTTTCTCCAATTTAAACCACTTTTCCTACTAACGACCAGCATGAAAAATATTGTATAATACTAAAGCTTTGCATTGTTTGATATTGTAATAAAAATTGCTAATTATGATATTTTTTACATCATTTGTAATCAATTGTTCAATGGGTTTAAGAATCCAGGAATACTATTGACGGTATGTGACAAATATTGTTTATGCAGGACTTACGGTATGTCTGGCGACGCGATCGTGACGATGGGCAATCCTTCGACGCAGAGTTCGTCGCTTTGAATTTCGAAATCGGTGACGACTACTCTCGTCGAAGTTTCCGCACGACCAACCTCGTTGGTGGCGGTACAGCTGTAGATGCCAGCATCTCTGATGGTGATCTGCGCCAAGGATAGTTCGACTGTGCCGTCATGATTCAAGGTCATAATAGCTCTTCTGCTTGGTCGAAGGCGAATTCCATCACGATGCCTGAAAATTGTAAGAAGTTTTACTTTAATACGTATTTCGTCTAATTCAAGGGAATTAACATCGATTTTGCAAATATTTCAAATGTAAAATACCGATTAATTTAGATTTATTTCAATTGACATATTTCGCCAATCTTAGCATTCGTCATCAGTGTTTAGCATCAGTGTCGATATATTCGTCATCAGTGTTTAGCTATCTATGCAATATTTTTTTGACAACTGCTTGAATATTTATAATATTTAATCTCGACCTACCATACAACACCAACGCTTGGATAGGCTTCGATCTGAGCGGACATTCGAAGTTCTCCGCCGATTTTGACGTTATAAACGGCGTCGAGGCCATAGAGAAATTCCGGGGCAATGTAGGCACGAATTCCCTTGTCGACTACTAGGACACAACGACAAGATACGGATCCGTTCGTGTTTCTCGCAGTCACCATGTAACATCCGGAATCCTCCAGTGCCGAATGAACGATCTCCAGAGTATGGAAATTTGACTCGCCGTTCCAGAAAACGTAACGTTCTGCGTGATGTAAATTTTATATCTGATACTGTACGATTAAGAAACCTTATCGACCGTGTACGCGATATTTTGCATGCCTTACCATCTCGTTCGATTTCCGTGCCATTTTTGTACCAAATCACTTCTGGGGTAGGTCGTCCAATAACTTGACACGTCAATCTTACAGGATACGTCGCCTGTACTCGTCTGTCCCGTAATCTCATGGTGAACTGCGGTGGCCTATCTTCAGGCTCGTCTTCCAGGATTCTATGATGGAAAGAAATCGCACGTGCGATCAAACTGACGTCTAAAAAAGCTGCTACCTGGATTAAATACGCTTTGAAATTTCGATAAGTGGTTACATAAGCAGTTATTTAACTTGAAAAAATAATTAATTATCGAGGAGATACAATAATTTTTTAGGAATCGCTGGTGAAATCTTTGGATAATACGTAGCTGAGTGATAAATAATGTTAGTTTTAATCATGCTTTGACTTTTGTTGAATTTTAAAAAATTAAAAATTAAATGCATATTTCTGTTAGCAGCACATATGAAGAAAGCGGTCATTCCTTTGCAAAAAACTGTGAAAATACGCTAGAAAGAAATGTGTCACATGTAATCTTTATTAAATTAAATCTGGCCGGAAAAGGGAAATTTGAAAAAATTCGCGGTTGTAAATATTGTAAGCCTTTTCTTTTTAATTTAGGACGTGATGTAATGAAAGGATTAAATATATATATAAATTAAATATAATAAATATAATAGGATAAAAATATATTCTTAAACGTCTGTTCGCATATATTATTACCTTGATCTAAGTTTTGCATCAGCCTCGATGATCTTAGGATCGGTAACCACTAGTACTCTCGCATAACTCGACACTTTTCCAGCTTTGTTCGTAGCCTCGCAGACATATCTACCAGTATCATCTTCCTTAATGTTCTCGATCGTGAGAGAACATTTAAAACCATTGTAGTAAATCGAATATCTCGGATCATTCGTAGGTTCTATCTCCGTTGTTTCTCGATACCATTTCACACACATTTTTGGATCACCACGAACCTATGAATATACAGCGAAGATTTCCGAAATATAGTAAAAAATAAAATATTTTGGATTACAGGTTTAATTAAATAGGTCAAACATTTTTGCTAGAAGGAACGGTACAAAATCTTTCGTGAATCGCGTATCAATTAATTATTGGCCACCGAGTAGCAGCTGATGTTTACGATGTGTATCAATGCAATTATCAATGAAACGTGATTCACGTGACTCGTTGCATGAGACTTTCGTTAGACGGTGGCAGTGGTCGTTTGTAGTTGCGATTTATTCGTGTTTAGGCGCACTTATGTCAGCCAGATTAAACAGGTGAAGGAAAGTGATAGTGGGAGGTAACAAATGCTTCTAACAATAGTATACTAACCTCGCATTCTAATTTAACCGTCGACCCTACGAGAGCCTTGAGCTGACCTGGCAGGATTTTAGTGAATTCCGGAAGATCGACAATCTCGCTGACCGTGACGGAAGTCGACATTGTAACCGATTCACCCCATCCATATCGATTTCGAGGTGTGATGCGAAACTTGTACTCCCCGCCGGATCGAAGATTAAACGCATCGAAAGCATTGATCGGTGTTATCCCCAACTGGCAAAAATAGGAGTTTTAGTTTATCGTAAAAAATGCTATCGCTTCGCAAAAATGTTTTCTCGTGACTCGCTAAATTGTAGAAAGATTTGCTATCAGCACAATTTTATGAATTATTATTCATCTGTATGAATTATACGTTATACTTTTAGCAATTTTATACCGATAAGAATTATTATTTGAGAACGATCGCTAAGTAAGGGATCGAAATTATGTTTTTATTATAATAAAATTGATATCTTAAGTTTGTAGATACGATGTTACCTCGACCCAACGTGCACCACCATCTCCACCTAGTAACCATGCGTCCACTTTATAGGCGGTGACCGGAGCAGGACCTCTCCTTTCTGCTTTACCCCAACTCAAAGACAACCAATTTTTTCCTTCATCAACAACAACAGGCTCGCTGCTAATCGGCCCAGGAACATCTAATAATCAGATCGAATCGTTTCTTGATATTCGTTACTTGCATTTTATTACATTTCTTTTTTTCTTTTTTCTCTTCCAAATGACTTTTCAATGCGCTAGCTAACCTTGGTGTCCGAAGAGATATTTCAGAAAATTAGCGATTAAACAATCCTTGTCGACATAGGATCGTCTTAGATGAGTTAGCGCTAACTCCTCGTTAAGAACACTTTGATCTTGAGCGTTCATCCTTATCTGAATTTCATTTCAGTATATATTTTTTTTTCATGTATCTTTGTACAAAAGTATGTTTGTAAAATTGTATCAATTTTAGTTATGGTTTGTATGAACTTACTAAAGAAATATCTTTATCGAGTAATGATCATATGAATTGAATTTATTATTTTAATTTATTAATTTAATATTTGACTCGATGACACAGCACTGCGCGATATTTGATACCACTTCCAAATATATCGCAAAAAGAAGATATTGAATTGAAAAAATCGCCGCGTAATTCACGTCTTAAAAAAAAAA
>JAITYT010001186.1:263100-278728 GCA_025433975.1 Liostenogaster flavolineata
TTTCTTCTTCTTCACGCCTTAATCTTTCTTCTTCCTCTTTTTTCTTTTTCTCTTCATCCTCCTTCTGTTTAATTCTTGCTGTTTCCTCTGCTTGCTTTCTTTGCTCTTCTTCTTGCCTTAGTTTCTCAGCTTCTTCTTTTTGTTTGCGTTCGTCTTCTTCTTTTTTTATTTTTTCTTCTTCCTTCTGTTTAGCCTTTGCTGCTTCTTGCGCCTTCTTCTTTTTCTCTTCTTCCTGCTTCAGTTTTTCGGTTTCTTCTTTTTGCTTACGTTCTTCTTCTTCACGTCTCGATCTTTCTTGTTCTTCTTGTTTTAGTTTCTCTGCTTTATCTTCTTCTTTTTTCTTTCTCTCTTCCTCGTCCTGTTTTTCCTTTGCTGCTTCCTCCACCTGCTGCTTGATTTTCTCTGCTTCTTCTTCTTTTTTCTTTCGTTCCTCTTGTTTAATTTTTTTCGCTTCTTCTTTTTGTCTATGTTCTTCTTCTTCTTTCTTTTTGTATTCTTCTTCCTTAAGTTTTTCTGTTTCCTCTTTTTGTCTGCGTTCTTCATCTTCACGTTTTAATTTTACCTCTTCTTCCTTTTTCTTTCTCTCTTCTTCTTGTTTCAAATTCTCTGTTTCTTCTTTTTGTTTGCGTTCTTCTGCTTCACGTTTAAACCTTATCTCTTCTTCTTTTCTCTTCCTTTCTTCTTCTTCCTTTAATTTCTCTTTCTCCTCTTTTTGACTACGTTGTTCTTCATCAAGTTTTAATTTCGCCTCTTCATCCTTTCTTTTTATCTTTTCTTCTTGCTGTAGTTTCTGCGCTTCTTCTTGTTTTTTCTTTTCTTCTACTTCATTTTCTTCTTGTTTTAATTTTCGTTCTCTTTCCTTACGTTCATTTGTTTCAAAATCTTCTTCTTCTAATTCTTTTGCTTCTTCCATTAGTAATTTATCGCGCATAAGGTTAATTACATTTTGTAAATCGCATAAAGGTTTATCAAGCATAATTATACTTTGACTCACTCCACTTTCATTGCATATTTTTTCAGCGGATATAATAGAAATATCAAGGTCACTTAAATATCGAACTAACATTTTAAAAATGCTAATTATTTGATTAACGTTGCTGTTGATTGGTTCTGTAAGTGTTGTATCAGCAGATTGTTCCCTTATTATAGATGTCGATCTTCGAAGATTTGTCAGAGCTATTATCATTGATTTTTGAATATCACATCCTTCTTGTACTTGTACGATATTTTGCTTTATGTCTTGGAGAGGCATTATTAAGGTTCTCAAAGTTTCAAATTCAATATATGATTTAATATCAATTTCTTTCTTAGCCTGATTTTGGATCTGGTTTCCGATCGTTTCAATAGCATCGTTGATACTAACTATGACGTTTACGAGTTTCATATATAATCTGGTCATTTCTAATGGCGTTAGTGAAGACTCTTGATGTAACAATGTAGATTGATTTATACTTTGCTGAAAGTTTGAAACAGTTTCAAGCGCAGAATGAAGATTCTTTAGAGGCTCTTCTAAATTTTCAAGATACGTAATTGGCGATTCTTCCACAGTTAATATTGTCTGTTTTACTTTCATTAACGGTAGATTTAATACTCCGAATATTGTTTCATTTACTTTTGTTCCCGATAATGTATCTTCAAATGGTTTGTCAAGAGCTTGTTCTTCCAGAATTGAAATACATTTTTCTAAATTGTATAAGGACTCTGCAATGGTTTCTATGCCAATTTCTTCAGCATCGTGGCTTAAGCTACGTCGATTTTGTAATATAGAAAAACTCATCGATACTCCTTGAAGCGGTTCAAGCAGAGTTTTCAAAGCTTCTAATTCATTAACACGTTCAAGACCTAGTTTATTAGCAGCTGCCACTTTCTCTATGTTTACTATAGTTGATCTTATATCTTCTATTGATTTAATTAATTTTTCAACAACTGACCAATCCTGTTCAATCGTCTTTTCTTTTTGCTCTACAATGGTGGTGTCAGCTTCGACGATAGTGCACTCGCGAATTTCCGCTATCGATCTTTCAATTTCTATTAACGGAGTAGCTAAACACTCTACAACCCAATTCGTCGAATGGTCTTCTATCAGTGGCTCGACATCTGGTGATATTACTCGTTGTTCCAGTACCGAAATGCTTCGTTGAAGATCGAGTAGAGGTTCAGCTAATACACCTAATAGCACTAAATCGTTATCCGTTTTATGCTCATCCAATGTTTCCACGAGAACTTGGTCTTGAATCACAGCGATTGAGCTGCAAATATCTTCTAAAGGTTGAATCAGAGGATTGAGAATGCATTCATGCTCACTTTCACTACCAAATATTTTCTCTTTTGCTAATTCAATGGCTGTTTGCTCATGAATAACAGTTACGGCAACGTCTCTCAGCTCTAACAAGGGCTTGGCCATCATTTTAATCAAAGAAACGTCCTCCTTTTCCGACATAGCAGATGTATTTTCATGTGTTCTTCGTTCTTCAACGATCAATCCCAAACATTCTCGTAATTCATTGAGGGGTTTTGCTAAAGATCTCAGCATGTGAGCCTCTTCCTCGATCATCGATACGACAGCTTCGATTGGGCTTTCCACGATACCTTGTTCGATAACCTTGGCTTCAGTTACTTTGACAAGGGGTTCGTTTGAAATATCGGCCCATGTTTTTAAAGACGATGCATCTTCGGATATGGTATCTGCTGCAGGTTCGATTACAAGCTGTTGCTGATCAATTCTTCCTACGTTTTCTGCTAAGCACCGCAAAGATTTTGCAAACGTTTGCAGTAATGATACGTTCTCTTTATTTGACAACTCATGCACGCTACCAGGTGCAACTGTAGTTACCTCTTGGATCGCAGCTATTGAAGTTTGAAGTTCCACTAAAGGTTCTATTATTGTTTTCGCTAACACTTCATCTCTTTGATCATGTGATAAACTTTGACTTTTTCCTTCGATGGTAATTTGTTCCTGTATCGTAGCTATGGAACGCTGAAATTCGTTAAGGATTGGTTGAAGTGATAATTTTTCCAAAGTTAGTCCAAGCTTTGTAGGTTCTGCAAGAATTTCTGCTTTCTCTGACATCGTAAACTCCTCTTGTATTGCCGCGATGAAAGATTTTTCCAATTGTTGTAATGGATTTATTAAAGTGCTCAATATGGTGATTGGCTTTCTTGCTGCTGTAATATTTAATTCTTCCGTTTCGTATATATTCAATCCTTCGATTGTCGCAATTGATTCCTGTAATTGTTGAGCTGGGAGTACGATATCTTGAAGAAGAGCAACATTCACTTCCTTCGGTATTGCTGTTTGTAAACTCCATTGTAAAGCTACTATAACATTCGGTCTCGTAACTATGGCTACATAATATTTCTTAACTTCTTCCACTGCTCTTGCTAAGCTATTTAAAGCAGATGTATTTTCAATAGATAAAACTTGTTGACTAGGTTCCTCGATGGTCGTTAATTGTTCGACAATTGCTATATTTGTTCGGAGATTATGAAGTGATTTTATGGCGTCTTGAACTAAGGGTATATCTTTGTTATCTTCGATTGTGGCGAGTTTCTCTATACCAACAGTAAAGTGTTCTTGAGCGGCTGCAGCTGATTTATTTAATTCTTGTAGAATAGGTTTAATAGATAATTCTTGCAGAGAAACATTTTCTGATGCATGTTCTTGTATAGTAGATAAGAAATTTTCTTCTAACTTTTGTAGAGGTTGTGTCATACTGATAGCATCAGTGACCGATACAACAGATCCTGCAATACTTATATTCTTTGTTTCTTGTTCTTCGAGTTTTACGATCGCTTCGCGAAGTTCGTGCACCGGACTGATCATACTTTTTATTAGATTGTTCTCCGTTTCCAATGATGACACTTGTTCCGCTACGTTTTGTTGTTGAAGAGCATTCGAAAGTTTCTGCTCGGTTTCCTTAATAGATTTTGATAGCATCTGCAATGCTGTAACCTGATCAACAGGAGTTACCTCCTTCATTCGATCAGCTTGTGTTTCAACTATTTGTTGAACAGCTACGGCTGATGTTTTTAATTCATCGAGGGTCGCAGCGATAGATATTATCGCTGATTTTTCATCAGCCAAGGTTGCAGTTGTTGGTCTACATAGTATTTGCTCTTGTACAGTAGCGACTGATGTTTGTAATTCGTCTAGAATCATGGAAAACTTAGGAACGATTTGTTGTAGAGAGAATGGTTCTTGATTTGTTCCCTCTCTAATCTCTTCGTTCGTAAAGTCTACCTCCTTGACGGCATTGGTTGATAATTGCTTTAGTTTTTCTAATGGTTGAATTAATGTGTTCAACTCGACGATAACATCGGTTCTTGATACATTTAGCTCATTATTTAGACCAGACTGTTGATTTTGTAAATTACAGATTGTTTGCTGCAAAGTACTTATTGGTGCAATAAGTTCCTCAACTGCTTTTATATGACACACTACTTCTTTTTTCACTTCATCTCCTGATATAACTGGCTGAGTTATTCCTTCTTGCCGATGAACGATAGCAGCGAATTTTCCTTCCAAGTTTTCTATTGATTTTACAAAAGTATCCAAAGGAATCGTTCTGTCGGTGTATGATGCTGTTTCTAGTTCGTCAGTTTGAGATAGTATCAGACCTTGAAATCCAATAATAGATGATTTGAACTCTTCTAACGATTCCTCGAGTGCATGGACAAGAAAGGCTTTATCCGTTGATACTTTTTCATTTATATTTTCCAATGGTATTTGTTCTCGTATTGTCGCAATTGAATTTTTTAATTCATTTAAAACAGGTTGTATGTTAATATGCTGCAAAGGTAATTGAGTATGAGGAGTATCTTGAAGGGTTTCATAATGTACATCGTTCAATTCTTGCATAGACGCAGACAGAAGATATTCAAGTTTTTCTAACGGATGTGCTAAACTAGTTACTATCGTAGATACACTGCTTGCTTCCTCTTCGTTAGAAACTTCAGGTTCCTGTTTTCCTAGTTTCTCGAGTCTGACAACTGATTCTCGCAAAGCATGTACGGGATCGACAAGTTTGTTAACGATTTCTTTATTTAACTGATCCATTCGTGCGATATTGTCACTTCCCTGAGCTAATTTATCTTCATTAATTTCTAGTTTAACAACTCTTGCATGTTTTAGCTGTTCTTCTAATTGTTCAGCAGACTTCGCGAATGCTTCTAAAGCTCGAATTGTCTCCTCCATCGGCGTTTCCACTATAGATTGATTAGATTGATTTGTTACGATATGTTCAATGATTGCAGCTGAGACTTTTAATTTTTCTAACGGTTGTTCGATCACGTTTGGCAATAACGTTTGTACAGTTGATCTTATGGTAGCGTCATTGGCAGTTTCTTCTGATATTTGTTCTTGAATTACGACGATAGATCTTTGCAAATTTTCCAAAACCGACTCGAGATGTAATGCTTCTAAAGGTATTCTTTCGTCTTGTATTGCACTTTCAGATTCAAAAACGGTAGTAAATGATTGCTCCAATTCTTTTAAAGGATGAACAAGTGTATTTAAAGCACTAACTAAGTTGTCCTTCTTCGTATCACCATCCCACCTATCCACTTTCTGCAACTCTTGATTGTCGAATTCAATTATTGCCTCGTGCAAACCGTGGATAGGTTGAATAATCTTTTCGATTATTTGTACGTTGACCTTATTGGCTTCGTGCGATGGTTTTTCCATAATTACTTTTGAATTGATTACATACGAACAAACTTTTTCAAGTTCTTCTACCGACTTTGCAAAATCTGCTGCAGCTATTAATTCATTTGAAGTGCGTTCCGTTCCTGCATGTTGTGCAGTTATTTCTTCTACAATGCATGCCGTTGATGTTTGTATATTTTCGATTGCTTTCACTAATTCGTTATTTTTGTTGGATAATTCATTATTTATTTTTGGCTGAACTAATACCTCTTGGATTGCGACTGTGGCTCTTTGCAATTCCTCTAAAACAGGTTCGTACGACAATTTCTGAGGGGACTGTTGTATTGGTTCTAATTCACTTGTACTTTCAGACTGCAATGCACTCGTTTTCTGAACACTTGTTACTATTAAATGTTCCAATTCTTTAAGAGGATTAACTAATTTGATTAATACCGAAGCTTCTTTTGCCTTGGCTTGCAATTCCTTCGTATCTTCATTTTCTGTGCCTTGTATTTGTGCAATTGATTCATATAATTTTTGTAAAGGATTAGTGATCATTTCGAGAATATTCAGTTCTTCAGTCGCAGTTGCCATCATTTCAGGCTTCACCTTTTCTTGTTTGATAACAGCCAAGCATTTTTTACCGTAATCTTCCACTGATTTGGCAAATACTTCTAAGGCTGCTAATTTTTCACTATTCAAGATTTCTTGAGAAGTTTCTGGCTGGAGGGTGATTATTTTCTCTATAGCTGCTGCTGATAATTTTAAGTCGTTCAGGGTTGTATCTATTTCTTGCGTTAAAAGTACTTGTGAACCGGATTTTTCAGTAGAATCGTATGAAGTCTGATTTGAGATAGTAGCAATGGAATTTTGTAATTCTGTCAAAATGGGCTGCAAATTCAAATGTTCTAATGCAGGTATAACATCAATTAATCGATCAACAGTTTTATGTTCTGTCGCCACTGTACTTTCTACGGGTATGCATAATAATCGTTGTAGTTCTTTCAAAGGTTTTTTCAAAGTATTTAACAAACGTATTACCTCCTTTTTATCAGATGTTTCGTAAACTTCTCTTTCTATCTTATTCCCAGCTTCTATTTCGACTGCACATTCTTCTAATACTTCAATAGGACTATTAATCATTTCCCGAACTTGAGTTTTTAGTTCTTTTTGCGATTCAACTTCCTGTACTTCAAGTTTCGTTACATAACATTCTTTCAACTTTTCTAGTGATTTAATAAGACTATGATTAATCAACGATTCTTCCAATGTTTCTTTTTGTAGTTCAGAACATTGTTCAGGCTGAGAAATTACGATGTTTTGGATAGTACCTACTGAACATTTTAAATCTTCTAAAGAATTTTCAATAATTTTTATCAAAGATGTATCCTGGCTTGAATGTAATGTTTCTTGTATAACAGACTTTAAAATAACTTGTTCTTGAATATTAGCAATAGATTTCTGTAGTTGTTCCAAATAGGGTTCGATAACGAGATTTTCAATTTCGACCTTGCTACCGTACTTTTGATCGCATGCAGATTTTAATGAATATTCAAAACGCTCGAATGACTGTGATACAAGCTTTAAAATGGATAGTACTTCATTTTCTTTCATACTGTTCAATGTTTGAGCTTTTCGCTTTTTGTCTTTGTCGACATTGTTAATAAATTCACGTAATTTTTCTAAAGGTTGAACAATCAATTCGCATAATTCCATACAAAATTTTGTTTTCGATTTTACCAGTGTCAAATCATTTACACTTTCTTGCTCTTCCGTCGATGTAGTAGATGTCTCTGATGGCACTGTAGTATCGAAAGACGTAACCTTTTCTTCCTTTGTTTGTTCTTGAGACACCATTATGGCCTGTATAAGTTCTTGTAGCGGTTGTGCTGTTGAAATTTCGATATTTTCCTCAGCCTCTACCATTTCTATATGTTCTACTTTTTCTTCGTCAGAAATTCTGACGCTTTTAACTTCTTTGATACTCTGAATTATTAACAAAAGATCAGATGCTGATTCTATAAGAGTTTCCATCGTCGTTTCTAACAACCTATTATCTTCACTCGGTAAATCAACAGTTAAGTTTATTTGAGAAATCGCAAGTAATGATTCTTTTAACGATGTCAATGGACGTGAGAGATTTTTTAAAGATAGCAACAAAGTTTCTTTGCGCTCTGGTCTCAGTTGGTCTTGAATCAGTACAAGAATTTTATCCGTTGTTTGGTCTATATCTGATAACGAATGGACTGCATTAAGTAAAAGTTTTTCTATTTTTGGAATAGAAGCAGCATTTATAACATTGCACAGAGAAACCGCTGTCACTCGTAAATCGTTAAGAATTTGCATCAAAGCTGTTAATTCTCGAATTTTTCGTTTTTCTTCTTCGGAAGTTGAAGGTAGTGGTTTATCGACAGCCAAGGAGATAAAATTGATCAACCCTAATAAAGGGTTTTCTAACATAGCCAAATGTAATATAATTTGTCGAATACTCGCGATAGACGCGTCTATTATTACTATGCTTTCCTTTCGCGAACTTTGCGTCGATTCAGTTGTAACCACGTCGACAGATTTAATTTCGGCCTGCTCATTTGTTTTAATGAATTCATTAATGTTTTCCAAGAGAGATTCTGCTGTCGAAGAAGTTATCGTTTCGGTTACTTCTTTCGCGTTTTGTAATTCAATTTCTTTTCCATTTGTTTCGGGAATCGTTGATTCTTCGATTTTTTTCTCCAATTCTTGTTTTGAAATTTCTATGCCACCTACCAAAGTGTCTGCTTCCATTATTCTAATCGTAGCATTTGATGCCGTGCCTTCGCTATCCTTAGGTTGTGATATCTCTGTAACTGTATCTTCAATTTTATGATCATCTTCCCTCCCAGGTCTTTGTTCTATTTCATGTTCAATTGGTTGGCTTTCGTCAAGATTGAGTTCAAATTTCTCGTCGGATGGTCCTTTAATTTTTGAAATAGCCTCTACAGATTTCTCTTCGTGTTTTCCTGTTGATTCTTCCATGGACTTTTGTTCTAAAACCTCGATATTCTTTTCTACTTTTTGCACGTGTAGCTGGTTTACTGCTTCTTCAGAGTGTGATTCTACTTTTTGTTCAGAACTTCGCATAGAGTCACTTGCAACATCAATTTCAAGTATCTCTTTGGGTTTTTCTTTTTGTTTAACGTCTAATGTTTTTTCTAAGTCATGCCCTTTTCCGTGTACTTTTTCATTTTCTTCTTCCCGTGTTTTAATCAAATTTTCTTTAGATTTTCCTAGATTTTTCTCAGTCGATTCCTCTTTATGTTTTTGTTCGGATTGGTCTTGCTGCTCTTGATGTTTCGACCGTTCAATTGATTGTTCACTTTTTTCCACAGCTGCTTTGGACAATTCGTGTTCATCGATAACTTCTTCTTCGTATTTACCTTCGCGATGAAGAATTTGTTTGGTTTTCGATTCTGCTTTTAACCCAAGTTGAGACTCTAATTGAATTTCTTCAGCTGCTTTTGCCTCTGCCATTTCTGAATTTATACTGACAATATCGCTAATTGTTGTTATTGAATTTTTAACATTTTCCAAAACATCGAAAACAGCAGAAAGAGTTTCTACGATAGAAGCACCTTCGGATACACCTTCTCGAACTAAGTCTTCACGATGCGATGATAAAGCACAAGCTAAATCCGCAGTTGCGTCTGATAAAGTCCAAAGCAGCTTCATCAAATCAGGCATAATACGATCTCCAATATTTTGTTCCATATTTTCTTTTAATACGTTTAATGCAGATTGGAGTTGATTAGTTGGGTAAAGAAAGCCTTCAACGATGACTTCCTCGTCGATAGGTTGCTCGGATGTTTGCATAAGTTGAATTTGAGAGAAACTTATTTGCTTTTGTAATGCTTCTAAAGATTTTGAAATTATGTGATAAGTGGTTTTGTCGGTATCTACTGCGAGAGCTTGAATTGTGTTCTCTAAACGATTTAGTGATTCTGTTAGACGATTTTGAAACGTAACACTGATAGTGCTGGGCCTACTCGAATAGTCAGCTTTCTCAATTTGTTTTTGAACGGATAGAATCGCTTCGCTTAACAATCCCAAGGGTTCTTTGAACAAGGAATCTTCTTCAACGTTTGTTATTCCAGTCAATATGTCACAGATTCGTTCGCGAAGACCCTCGACTGCTCTTAAAATAACGCTTCTTCTTTCACCCATCAATGCTGCTTCGGGGACTAAACTTTTTCGGCTACTCTCTATTACTAATAGACAACTAAGAAACTCCACCAATGGTTCCTTTATATTCTTTAATTCGATGATTACAGCTCGTCTGTGGTCTAGTGTTCCTAATTCTTGTGACGTCGATTTGACAATATTCGATAAATTGTCTACGGGTTGAAGAAGAATCCTGGCAACATCTGTTTCAAGAGTACCGCTATCAGTTGTTTCAAGGTCTTTCATACGTTCTTGAATACTTTCTAGAGGTTTCGAGATTTCTCGTAGAAATCCTAAGATTTCTTGCCTACTATTTACCTCTTTTATTATTATTGGCACTTTATTTTCTAGTTCTGTTAGAACCTGAATTAGCGGTTCAAATTCTTTCCCTAACTGCGTTTCTTTTCCTACAGTTTGAATCGTTCGCTGAATTACATCATTTTTTATATTTGTAAGTGGTTGTTGTATTCGATTAAGTATCAACAGTTCCGCTGGTCCGAATTCTTCAGTATTTACAAGCGCTTTTTGAATTTCTATTATCGGTTGTAATAAATTATTGAGAACGAGCAACGTATTTCTTTTTTCTGTTTCATCGATAAGAGCAAGTGATTCGCAATACTCTGTCATCGTTATTCGTACTGTAGAGACAGTTTTTCTAAATTCTTCCAGTATATTTGCTAATCGCGATTGAGGAACTGTTGCGGTCCCTGTTGTAGGTTGTTCCAAATCTTCTAAGATACTAGTAGCTTCCAACTGAATATTTTCAAAGGTCGTCGATAAAGTTAATATTAAGTTATTCACGACATTTCTAGCTACGGATTTCTCTTCTTTCACTCGGATTCTTTCAAGTTCATTGGTGTCTGTAATTTCTTTAACAGTTTTCAACGAACTACTTCTTTCTTGATGTATTTCAGTTTCCGTTGAGGCGAACTCCGTAAAAGTACTTTCAGGTATCGTCTCTTGCGAATACGAAGTGGTTACATCTTTTTCTGGTAGTGGTTCCAACGTCTGTATAACTTGCTGAAGTTCCTTCTTGTATAAAGCTTCTTTTATGGAAATTGGTATTTGATTTTCAATTTCTTCGATAATATCTATTATCGGTCTAAGAGATTTTTCATGCGCGTGATCACCCAACACATTCATTATAGTTTGCAGGAGATGCTTCATTGGCCGACTCAATCCTTCTAAAGTTGTGAGATCAGCTGGTTCGTGATACATGGAAATAGCATTTTTTAATCTCATTAGTGGTTCTCGGAGATCAACCAAAGCATCGATGAGGTCGTCATCGCTAGGTGGTTCGGAGTAAGAATATTCTATAGCTATTTTCGTGACGTCTCTTTTCAGTTCGTCAATTGATGAACTCAGTCCAGATTCCTCTTCTTCTTTAGTGCTGTCTTCGGATGTCGTTGATAACCAATTTCTTATAGGATCTAAAGAACGACTGATTTTATCCGCCAAAACTTTAGATGGCATTTTCTGTTGTCTTTTATCACGTTCCAATTCTTCCTTGGATCTTTTCCTTGAAGCTTCTTTAGCGATTAAAGGAACGTCCTTTTCTATCTCTTCTAAGAGTTCCATAACGGGAATAAGACTCTCCACCGAACTACCGTTTTCGATAATTCCATTAACTAAGTCTTTCAGCCTTGTAATAGGATTTATTAAGTCGTTCAAAATTTGTCCCTCTTCGGGTTCATGATCTTCAGTCAGTAGCGTTCTTTGTAAATTTATCAAGGCTTGCTTTAACCGAGACATTTCTTCCACTACTTCAATGTCAACGAGTTTTTCTAAGTTCGCGATTGCAACTGCGGACGAATCGATACTTTGTCTCAAATCTTCGATGCAAGTAGTCAAAGCCGATGCTGGTGCAAGTTTTTCTTGCTTCTGCAACGCCGAAAAAAGAGCAGTATTGATACTTTCAAGATTTTCATCTACATTTAAGGTCTCCAACATTTTCGATTCTCCTTTTGATAATTGACTCGTTACTATAGGTATTTCCTTTTGAATTCCCTCTAAAACATGGGAAATCGTTTTCATTGATTGTAACGTCTCGGAATCGTTTAAATTACACGAAATCATTGTGACGATATCTTTCAGTCTTTTAAGAGGCAGTGATGTATTCGTTATCATGTTTATTTCTTGCGGATTTCGTTCTTTCGATGTTAAGGTCGATTGTAGATCGAGCAAAGGCTCTATCAAATTGGCGAAACTATTTAATAACTCGTTTTCCTTCAATGTCATAGCAATATGCAGTGTGTCAGACACGTACTGTCGAAGTTCCATTAAATTCGTCGCAAATTCCGAAGCTGCGAGTAATTCTTGTGACGTGGGAATTCCGTTTACTGTCGAACTTGGATCCTCGACGTCCTTAAGAGCGATTGTTAGAGCTGACTGAACGTCTACCAAAGGATCTAAAATATTTTCCGACAGAGTTCGCGGTTGATCCTGTATCGATTTTATCGAGGATGAGCTCTCCTGGCCGTTGCTTACTCCGTGCACAATATGATCGATATTTTTCAAAATTGTTACAACAGGTTCAAGTGAACTCTTCTTTACGGTAGACGTAAATGATGTTAACTGTGCGATGGATGGTTCGAGAAGGGTAAAAACCGTGACAGAATCTTCACCTGCAGGGGCTTTCATCAAAGCTTTCTGAAGACCGTGAAGAGGGTTTTCCAAGCTAAGAACTACAGAATCGGCATTCGCTTCGATAGACGCCGTCGATATTTTTTCGTACATAGTATGGATTTTATCGAAGATACTCTTAAATCGTGGATCTAATGAACCAGAGATCGTCTCATACATCTGTAATGCCTCGCGAAGAGACAATCGCAATTCTCTTAACACGTCCGTTTTAAGAAGAAGAGATTTTTCCGCAGCATCTTCAGGTTGCCGTTGCGCGTCTTTATCGTCTCCTTTCAACTTAAATATTTCCTCGACCGTGCCATTTACGGAATCTTTCAAAGATGCGATAAGGTTCGTACGATGTTCCGACAAAATGCCTTTATTTTCGTACGTCTCCAACGCATTAGCTAAAGTATCCAATTTTGCCTTCAATTCTCTAGAAGGCTGCAGAAGCTTCTCCGTAATTAAAGCGACTGGATTTGTGTGACGCGACGGAGATCTCAATGCTTTTACCATGTCCTCGATGGATTTGGATAAAGATTCGACGACGACCATGTCAACGGTCTCTATCGTGCCTGTCGTTGGATTCACCGAAACGTCCTGCAGGAAAAAGTCTAACGTGTTAAGAAATGCATCCAGCGTTGAAGCCAGTCGAATAGGCTCCTCCATTGTTTCAAATATGTTCTTTAAGGTTTCATCCAATCGAGAGACAGCGCGTGACATTCGAATAAGCGACACAGGTTTCTCTCCTTTCGCATTACCGGTCAAATCGTGTTCGATTCTAGTAACTCCCATTATGATCTCATCGACAGGATCGGTCATTGATTCTAAAATCGCCAAGAAGTCCAATTTGTGAACTTTTATACTGTCCTGCCTTTCTATCAGTTCGATACCGCGAAGAAGCTCTTCCGTTGGACCACCGACAGCTTCTAGCAAGGAGATCCTTACGGTTTGCGTGATCGATCTGTCACCAGCATTCTTTAGGGCTTTTGTCTCTATGGAGGATACTTCCTCGCAAAGAATCTGTATTGGCCTCACGATTCTGTCCAAAACAGCAGCCTTCGATTGTTCTTCGCTCTCGACGTCAAGAAACTGATCGAAGAAATCCATCTCCACTAAAGCATTCCGTACGGAAAGAACAGGCTCGATCAGTCGATCTAAAGTACCTAGAAGCCTTTCCTTGTTGCTTTTCGATATCGATTTATCAGCGTCGCTGGTCGATTGTTTCTCTTCTATTTTATCGTCGCGCTCTGTTTCAACATACATTTCCTCCGTTTTGGTTATCGATTCAATTCGTTGATGAAATTCCGCCACGATCTTTGCCTTGTTACCCTTTCCTTCTGCGTCTTCGCCGTTGGCTGTCATCGACGACTCCTCGGAACTGCTCTTGTCTGCCTTATATTTTCTTCGTCTCGGTTTTTGTTTCTTCTGAAGACTACTTGCCGAATCGAAGGACGCGTCGCCTCCGATTCCGTCGTCCAAACTCGAACCGGCGGTTCTCTCAGCGCTTAGGCTACGTTTTCTCTCTTCGCGAAGGAACGTCTGTTCTTGAATCCTTTGCCTTTGATTCTCTGATATAGAAAGGCGCGCGGATGACAAAGCGTCCGCGAAGGTGCATTCGCTGTCATCCAATTTTTCCGACGAAACAGGAGAGATCGGGTGACCTTCTTTTTGAGCGCTATGAAAACTCTCCGATTCAAATTTCTGACTTTCTTCGAGCTTCGATGAGGCTTGGCTTATTGACTTTTTTCTTGGCGGTCTGACAGGTGGATGTTCGTCTTCCCAGCTGTACGTTGCTGATCTTTTCAAGGAACTTCTGGAGTCCTGTTCCGGAGAAGAAAACACGCGAGTTTGATCGTCCATGATGGAGACATCCTCGAAATCCGCTTCGGTACGAAGATCATCGCCATCTTCGGCGCTTACGAAATAATCCGGTGATACGTCGATCACTACAGCCTCCATCAACAAGTTACCAGAAGTAGAGGTTTCCTTAGTGAATCTCATCGGTGGCAATTCAATGACGTTGTGTTCTAAAAGAACGAATTCCCTCGATCTCAAGGTTTACTTTTAGTTCGAAGTCGCAATAACCGATGATATACGTACCTGTTACGTGTTCCGACAATTGATCGGCGTACATTTCAACGATTTGCAGTGCTTCTTCTTCGGTTAAGTCAGGCGTCTCGTAAAGGCTAACGGAGACTTCTTTTCCGTCAAAGCTGAAAGAAACCTCACCTCTATCGTCCAGCGTGATCGAATGATCGGTTTGCGGCGTGTCGTATAACTGAGACGTTCTTTCCTCGTGTATCGTCGAAAGCGACAAGTTCCTCACTAATTCGTGCCCGTTAGGAGATTGAACCTCTTTTCCATCTTTTCGTGTATTAATTTTTTCTGAAATTATTATAACATTTTCGTCAACGTTTTCTTGAGTGGTGCGTTTGTTAGTTCTACTTACAATCAGTGATAGCTGATTATGGTAATACGAATTAATATACACTCGTATATGTATGATTACGTTAGCAGATATCGTATGAATATGATATGTACGTCTGTAATTTACCTTCGAAACCTAATAAAGAGGCAGAACTACTAACAGTTCCCATACAGTTAATTGCTTCGCACGTGTACGTTCCGAGACAGCAAGTACCATCTTGGCCAGCGATTATTTTATGTATGTCTCCTGGTTTTAGCTCCGCACCATCTTTGTACCATTTTAGAATCGGTTGTGGTACGCCGATAACTTTGCATTCCAAATTGACAGCGCCCTCTTCCGAGAGAATCGCTCGCAAGCTCTCGAGGAACTTTGGTTTTTTATAATGCTTGGGAATGATTAATTTTAGAAAGCAAGAAGTGACACTATCCCCATAATCGTTGGAAGCTACGCACTTCCATTCGGCCTGAACAAAGAAATGGTAATACGATACAAATGAACACCGTGTCGTTCTTTACGTTAGCTCAGCTTTTAACTTAACACGTTGACTGTCAGGCGCATTTTTCATGGCTTGCCCAAGGCTCCAACGTGAATTTTTCATTATGCGATGCATATTATGTTGAAATATTATTTGCAACAAATAAAGTGAGTTGTAAAATCATGCTTAAAGCATTTTTCGTGCTGGGGGTCACCGGTGACCCCCACGGCGCTGTAGACAATAAATATATATAATATTTAAG
>JAITYT010001186.1:283461-297879 GCA_025433975.1 Liostenogaster flavolineata
TCTCGGAATCGTTTTGGCACGCAAAGAATTACGAGACGCTGGATAAAGACCTACTCTTTTATTGTATTTACCTTTGGATTCGTTGAGCTGCGAATTTCCACGAGAAATCTCGTTCGAGTACCAACTTTGACCGCGAGGTCGGTCAACCTCCTGAGGAAAAGTGGCGGATCGCCGTCGTCGTAGCTCGGTTCGTCGACACTCAAACGTATCCTTTTCGTCGATCCTTTCTCGAAGGTTTGCCCGATCTTCGTCGCCACCAGCGCGTACTCCCCAGTATCGTCCTTCTGCGATTGCTTCAGAGTCAGTTGAACAACGTTTCCTCTCATTTGAAGCTTGTACCGTTCCGGTGGCATAGGATAATCGCCGCGTAAGCTAAAACCGATCATTACGTGCCGCGTTATCAACAGCTTCGTTTTCCTCCTTAAATTATTAGCGTTGAATTCTGCAACGCGTCCGTATCGTATCCTTCGAATTAGTGAGCTTCTAGATACGTTAAAATTTTTTTTTAAGCTTCGGGAAGACGAGCGAAGTTCCCTTACTATACGAATCTTGCGAATGTTACTCCCAAGATTTCAAGATACCCGTTGCGATCTATAAATATGTTAGTATCGTAAAAGCCAGAATACTAAAGACAGTAACGTAAACCTACTTTGAAAGTGGGGAAAACTTCATGAAATTTATGGAGATAGTGAGAAGAAAATTCACGAAAAATTATTTTCCGAGTTACTTGGTAACGATTGTCAACGATGTTAAATATTTAATCAAATATTTTGAACATATTAAAAAAAGAAATGAAGTTTCTTAACCCATTGGCTTAATATCTTCACGCCAGCGCTGCAATTCATGTTTCTTTTCCATGGGCGGTTATTCTAAGAATAACCGAACTAAAGTGAAAAATTCTCATTATTTTAATTTTTTACTATATGAAAATTTTGTCTACTTAGTAAACGAACTAAATTTTTGGTAGTTCGCACCGCTGATGGGACATCTGAGTGCGAGTCACCGGTGATACCCGCCGGCATGAACGTATTAAAGAACCGGCGATTCATTCAATGCAATCTTTGAACTCTTCTAATTAATTAAAGGCAAAACAAATCTTTTTTATAAGATAACAAATACTTTTTAAATGCAAAACGCTGATAAAATAAATTGATGTTATTTTTTATAAGAAAAATATTTAGCCAATGAATTAATTTACATTTTCGCGTATTACGGACCGATAACAAACGGTAGGAAACCGAATAAGTCAAATCGTTTCTTTGACTGTCATTTAAGTTTATTTAAATTATATTTATACAGTTATTTAAACAATGTTTAAACGACTATTCGAATTCACAGACTTCGTTGATAGTTTTTAAGACGATAAAGACAGAGGCAGAGAGGCCAATCTCGCTTCGACGTCGCATAGGCACGGAAGAAAGGGAAAATCACTTTCGTCGTAACGAGGACGATTTTGCAATCCTCAAATGTCAGATTCTGCTTGTCTTCGAGACGATGGCCGAAGTCCAATCGGATCGAACGTCATCGTGAAAGCGGGTACTGTCTTTCAAAGCCGATAACCATCGAACAGATCGAAAGTAAAGCTTTCGTAGCAATCTCATTCATTCGAGATCGTAAACTTTTGCGCAAGATAAAGAAATGCATCAACGTCCGTAATGCGGCACTCTCGATGACCTCGGTGACCGGGCGGCTTTCGTTAACACGATGCCGAGCGCGTGCTGAATGGATGTCAATGACGCCAACGTCTATTTCGACTGGTATCTATACGTCGTGTCAAATAAGAGCCGTCATCGATCGCGGGAAAATCGACGAGTAAAGTCCCAAGCTTTTGATCTCTGCGTTTTATTTTTGTACTTTTAACCGGCTGCGAGCGGTTTATCGGTCGCATAGCGGATTCATTCTAACATGTTTCTCGTCGTAGATTTCGATGGTTCGTTACTAAACGCGTTTGTCAATCATTTTTAGGAAAAACCTGTCCGTATCTAATTTAACATATGAGTAAACTAATTGTAAGTTAAGCGACGAATCATAGATTTAAAAAATCGTAAGCTTCGAAGCGAAATTAAATTAAGTTCATTCTGACAAATTTTTCGTAGATTTCAATGTTTCGTTACTAGACGCGTTTGTAATCAGTTTTAGAAAAAACGTGTCCGTATCTAATTTATAAGTTAACTTATTGCACATTTAGCGGCAAATCTTACGATTCGAAACAAATTTTCTGTCTTTATCTAATTTATGGAGAAATTAATCATAAGTTAATCAACAGATAGCAAATCGAAAAAATCGAACGAAATTGAGTATTATAACGTAGACGTTACTTGCATACCGCGCAAAGTAACAGTTTCAAAGGATCTTTTCACACGACGGAAATATTCGGCTGTAACCGACGTCCATGTGGTCACGTAGAAACCTGTCAAATCGAGTCTTTGTCATTAGAGAAGCGTTAAAGCATCGCCGCGTGGCAGCGTTTGAGAGATACCAAAGAAAACAGTCTCCTAACAAACGGCAAGAAACGTTTGGAACTCAACGATCTCTAGTCTTTAGGATAAACATAATCGAGCGATTCTCCGCTTTATAGTCGACCAAAAAGGATTCGCAAAGACGAGAGAGTCGTTCTGACGCGTTTCTCGTCGATACGGAACTTATATTCGTTGGTAAATAAGGCGCATCGTCTTTCGATCAGAACAACAACGTGTCTTTGACACGTTTAGAACGACGCTGGCCTCGAAGACGAGCTTTATTTTAAGATTAACCGATTCGTCTCGGGAGTGACTCGTCCTCGAGCTGTGTCGAGAAAAAAAAAACCTAGAAAAAAGACGAAAGTGCGAAAAATAAAGGGAAAGAATTTCTCATCGAAGCTGGACATGCCAGACGCAGATCGCGTCAAGCTTACGTCAGATGAACGAGATTGCATCAGATATCGTCTGCCACGATATTTCTAGATCGTTCATAAGTTGCCTTCTCTCGCGTGGGAATCGATTCGACGGTTGATTCGTAAATGAAGGAGGATCAAAATCGCGTAAAATCTCGCGAGTATCGCGCAACAACGTGCTCGTGCCCGCTTCATTGAAGCGGCTTGTATTTACGATACGCGTACGGACGCTCGTTTCTTTTTTCGTTGTCGGTCAAGCGAAAAATGCGACGAAAATAGGGCAGTAGAGCAATGCCAAGACAAGGAGGAGCGTTGTGCCATTTGTTAGCTTGAAATACATTGGTCCGACACGACGTGATTTTATTTAATCGACTAAACGGATCGCCGTACGAAGATTCCTTCGAGGGATGTAAAGTAGAAAACCGTTCACAAAGTTCACAAAGGCGACGGTGCTAACGATCGTAACGACCAACAGAAAATAAATATTCCCGGCTTGGGACCGATAATAGCTCATGATTCAACGTCAGGGGATCGTATTTTCGTCGATACTCGCGAGAATAAGGAGTTTCTTCGAATTCGCGATCGATCGACCGATTCGATCGACGCCAGACTCGAGAACGCATCTCAGACGGCCAGTAGCGAAGTCGAGCATAAATCAGACGCCTTACGTAACGATCGTGCATCTATCGATGGATGTCATTGCTTCCATGAGAACATAATCGGCAAAAATCTTCATGCTTTCGGAGTCGATCGTAACGACTGTCTTAATGGCGATACTGATCTATAAACACCGTTTGACATTTTCCTTCGAATTTACGCACTTGGCAATGAGCTTTTAGCCAGCAAACGCCTTCAGCTTCTAATCCACGAGCATTAATTTAGAAGGATTACGAATTTATTAGTAAGATAATAATATAAATAAATCATATACGCATAATCGTTGTTCTTAGATTATCTCTTGGACGTTCGACTTTTTTTCTATCGTTATATAAGAAAGTTCTTTTAGAAAATCTTGCGTCGTAATATCCGAGAAAAGCATCGAGAATAGATGCAATCGATTTTGATTATTTCGATCACAAACGACGATTAAGAGATAAAAATTAATAAAATCACTAGGGGAAAAAAGCGCGTGTCCAATTCGATCCATCCAAACAGCACAACACGACCGTCATAACGAATCCCAAGCGACCCTTTCGATGTCCTACCGATATTTGCCGGATCCATCGGAAGACGAGCCTCTGCCTGGTTTGCCATTGCCATTGGCGCACTTGCAACACTGGCTTCCCATGCTCCTTCCTTTCTTCCGAATCGAATCCGAACAAAGATGCACCGCAAACGCTAGCGAATGACCTCAACGATGCACCTGTGTGGCACCGATTTGTCGCACATATCGCTGGCGTTACGAGCACCGATCGCGTTGGTGACACGCGCGAACGTTCACGTCGAAGCACGCATGAGCATCCTCGAATATTCCATTCGCGCGTTGTTTCTCGATAATACGCGGAGGCATCTTTTCGTCAGATCGTTGATCAATTCTCAACGATGCCGCGGCCTTCGAGAAATATTCAAAGCGACGATGACACTCGAACGACTCTTGGCACCTTCTCTCGCGAAAAATCTCGCATCGACGTGGTCGAACCGTTCGTTCGGATTTGATTTTCGATTTTGTGACTCGCTGTATTCCTCGTAGTACTTTGAGTCGACAGGGCTTGAAAAGTGGTAAAAGTCGAACTGTAAGGGAAGCAAGTTGTCACTACATTCACTAGCGTAGAAATATTCAAATCGACGATGGCATTCGAACGGCTTTTGGCGCCTTCTCCTGCGAAAAATCTTGTATCGTCGTGTTCCAACCGTTCGTTCGGATTTGAGTTTCGATTTTGCGGCTCACTGGATTTCTCGTAATACTTAGAGTGGTTGAAGTTCGAAAAGAGGCGAAGTTACCACCACGTCCGTCAGTGTACAAATATTCAAAGCGACTTTTGGCACCTTCAAATTTGGTCTGTTCAAATTCGAATCTTGATTTCGTGGTTCACTCCAGTCCTAGCGGTACTTTGAGTCAACAGAGTTCGAAAACAGGCAAAAATCGAGCCGTAAAATGGCAAAAGAGAGGAAGTTGCCACTAGTATAGAAATATTCTTCTAGTATAGAAATATTCAAAGCGACAATGACACTCGTACGACTCTTGGCACCTTCTCTAGCGAAAAATCTCGCATCGACGTGCTCCGACCGTCTGTTCAAATTCGAATCTCGATTTCGTGGTTCACTTCTTTCCTCGTGGTACTTCGAGTCGATAGAGTTTGAAAAGAGACAAAAGTCAAACCGTAGGATGGCAAAGAGAGGAAGTTACCACCCCGTCCGTCGGTATACAAATATACGAGCGACGTTCGACACCTTTTCTCGCGACTTATCTCGCATCAACGTGCTCCGACCGTTCGTTCGAATTCGAATTTCGATTTCGTGACTCACTGTTTTCCTCGCGGTACTTCGAGTCGACAGGGTTCGAAAAGAGGCAAAAGTCAAACCGTAGGGTGGCAAAGGGAGGAAATTGCCACGACAACGACGACGACGTTGCGAGCAGACGACGATCGACCTTCTCTTTCTCTCTCTTAGAAAGAGGGGACCAAATTCGAGGATACTCGCGTTTTCCTTTTTTTCGATGGCACTCGTCGATCGTCGCGTCACTCCTTCGGTAGACTGATAGCGCGACGCCAGCGCCAGGTCGTGCGCGCTCCATTTCCCACCACCACGAATCCTAGGGAGGGCCAAACGAGAAGCGCGAGAAATGGATAGACGCGTGGTCGTGAGCGCCTCTTCCGTCATATCGCGAAAATTTCGAGCCTGGTCGAAATTAGCCTGTACACGCTCGCAGGATGCTACGAAGCGACGAGGTAGGGAGCGACGAGCTACCCACCAAAATCGTAGAGAAGGACGCCAAGAACCGAGACGTCACGAGACGTGAGACAGTGTTTCGTAATGCACAGAAACGACGAAGCGTCGTGTCGGGCGATGACGTCGTCCGTGCGAATGGTCAGGGTGATCGATCTTCATCGCGATGATGAAAGGGATCGAACTTCTCACGGTGTTGCTGGGTTGAGATCGTTGTCTTCTTCGTAATTACGTTCGTACGTGTAAGACGCCATTGCTGCTGACGACGTCATAGCGTCGATACGTCGAATAAAGGTAGAGATGAGTGATGCGTAGAGAATGTAACTTGTTCGGTGTAAAGAGCACTGGATTGACGAGCTTAGGGCGAAAAGTTTCGACCCGATTCGAGTGAGTGCTCGATTCATTCGTAGATCGGGGTGTATTTTCGCGCATGGTGTTAGATGGTAGACAGGTGTAGAGATGCGCGAGAAGTGCCGGTATGCTTATCACTCACCCGTGACGACGTGCACATCATTTCATTGCTAAAAGACCAATTCCTAACAAAGCGCTTGATGGCACTGATCACTAGTGTAGGTGGGTGAAGTGTAGGTGTTAGAGAAGAACAGCCTTGATGAAACAGGAGAAGAGCTGAATAGCGGAGTTTCTTTTGGAAATGGACCCATTAGCTTGTTAAGTTCGATCGGCGATTTCGAGGTATTTCCAAATCATAAATTGTTGCCGATACAATTTGTGTACAAAGATGTCGCATTTCTGTCGTGGAAATGCGAGTAGAAACCTTCTCTCAACACCTTTCTCTCAAGGATCTGTTCCTTTGGTTTTATGGCGACTAGGCGACCAGATGTCAGACCACGGACGGTTAGCGCATTGTGCAGGAGGGACTACCTTGGAAGGACAAGTGTGTGCGTGGAGTGGGCATGTGAAGAAAAGAGAGGGGATGAGTGGATATATGGGAAAAGATTCAGAAGTAAGGGACAGTTAGCGAATCAGTTAGTGAGTTAGAGTTAGAGTTAGAGTTTGAGAGAGTAGGTGTAAGAGTGAGAGTATAGCGAGTATTATTCTGTAATTAAGGAGCAAGCGTAAGTCTGGTTACCCCATGAGAAGGTGATGAAATATAGTCATTTTCTTATTGTAAAAAGTATTTAATTATATATTTTATAATATATATATATATAAAATAAATAATTATATATACTATATAATTTTTTTTTCTTCAAAAAAAAAGAAAAGTTTTTCTTCAAAATCGGCACGAACTTTCCGGACAACTCAATATTTTAAAATTGACGCTATATGCGACTAATTCAACAAAGAGCCTTTGGGTCTCCAACTATGGGGTCTACGAGGGTTGTAAGGCTTGATCAGGCTAGGCCGGATCGTGATCAACGCGTAACGTAACGTTAGTCTCCGTCGGAGACAGAACTAGGGAGATAGATATATCAGAACGCGGATACGCCGATGAACACGAGGTCCAGCGCACTAACGACAGACAAGATGGCCGCGATGAAAGCCTTCGCGCTTTTCGTCGCTCGTGTACTCGCGGTTTACGCGAGTATAGATAGCTTACGTAAGCTGAAAAATAAACAATAAACGGAAAGACTCGCTCAGGAGCAAAAAGGTCCGACCGACAAAATAAGATTTAGAAGCACAGACCACTCAACAAGGAAAATCAGTTGTAACAGGAACAAGATTCTGGTTCTGATAACTGATAGGAACAAGAAACGGAAAGGTTCGATCAACGTAATACGTTTTAGGAAGCACGGATCAGTTAATAAGGAAAATGGATGGTCGGAAGGACATTTCTGAATTTCGTTAACTGATACGTTTCGAATGGAAAGGGTCGTTGCCACCCCCATGCCGATGTGCGAGGACTACGATCGTTAATGATACCGTATTAACAACAGTTTGATTGCACGTTATATTAATGCCAAGGAAGAAAAGGTAAAGGCATCACGAGTGATTTACTGCAGCTGACCAGGCCATGAAGTCAGATCGGTGCACCTGAACGCAGTGGTGCTATATAGTTGATGTGCTTTTAGGTGAGCTCAGGACTTATATAATAAAAAAATAATAAAGATGACAGCGTGGGCATACGAGGCAAAGTTCACGCGTGCAAGCACACAACGGTAATGACAGGCTACGGGATCGCTCCGCGAGATGGCACGAAGTGTACAAATCGGTCACCGATGTAGACATACTCATCCGCGTCGGAACAGGATAGGTTACAAGCCAAGGTAAAGTTTGAAACATTGTTGGGACAGAAGAGTGCAAAACACTTGTTTGAATCAGTTGTAAACCTTCGGTTTGAATCTGACTTGCCGGGTACCCTACACACCTCTAGCGGATGCAGGATGCAATAACGTAGTACGATTGATGTACGACGTATGTGGATACGTCTACTAATAAGTAGAGATTAGGAATATGCAAAGATTTTTACATGTTGAACGTGCCCGATCGTCCAATTTGACCTGGAAAGTTTTTACCTAGCTCGAGTGGATGCTCGAAACGTTTGTACACTTGGGTGGGTTACAAGCCAAGCTAGACTTTGGAACTAGGGGTGTGCAAAACACTTGTTTGAGTTAGTTGTAAACCTTCTGGTTCGCTTTGAATCTAATTTACCAGGTATTTCATACTCCACTAGTAGATACAGGATGCAATAGTTGTAGGGTGATCGATCTATGATTATTTCTTCATCGACCCTGACTTAACCCATTGCCGCAAACGACAGCTATAGCCGTCCATTTTTCTCATCATCGTCATACGATAGAAACTAAAAGTGTGCGGCAATGGGTTAAGCGACTATTCGATACAAGGAAAGGCAAGTGGTACAACATGGTCATCGACAGACCCGCGAGTTTCGAAGTTTCGTGGGGAACCACGCTTGAGAGCACTCATCCCTTCTACCGTTTGCTGAAGCAGCGAGGCAAGATGAAGTCACGTCTGCGCTCTCGAAATAGGAATGGCCGTGCATAGAGGCGTTTATCCTCTTGGATAAATTAACAAGCAACGAGTAAGATCGAGGTCGACTTTTAATATCCATGAAGGAAGCAAACGCTTCGTTTCGATGATCCGCGTTTGAAACATACGCGCGTCGTCGGTACGTCGATGCGAGAATCGAATCGACGCGGTCGCCTACGCGCCCCTGGCAATGGAAAATCGGCTGTATATGCGGAATGTCGCGCGGCCAGATCGAAAGACGAATATAATTTTCGTCTTCGTGAAAATTAAATGCGCGACAGCTCGAAATAAACCGCGGTTTGATCCTTGGCACGTCCCAAGGTCTTGCGCGAACGCTTTGCGCGAAGACATGCAAGAATGAACGATAATGTGGCGAAATTATCGCACCAGATGCGACCGATCGTTCCGGACGACTCGTTCGATCGATTCGATCTCGATACTCACAGGTCGAATCGCAACTCGTCGCGAACGTCCGACGACTTCAGTTTCAAGTCGACGACGACGTTCTCGCCGGTGCGTCCTTGGATCGCCACCACGAGATCCTCCTCTTCCCATCGCGGCGGCGGTGGCACTTGGCTGCGAGACGTTCGGTCTGTAAAGATAGAGAATTTGCTTCCGTGAGATCAAACCGTGGCTTGCATCGAGATTTCCAGGTACGTAAGATCACGGCAATGGTTCACGAAACAACGACGATGAGTTGGTCTTTCCCTCGTCGCATCGTCGCTGTAAAAAGAAATTAGTCGTCGCAAGTGGAAATTCCTTCTTCGTACCTGGATATTTCGAGGTTCTCACGTGCTTCGCGTAAACTTCTACGAGAATGGTAGTGCGTACGTGTAAAATCGCGGCATCAATATAAATGGCAATAGCGGAAAGAACGGTGAATTGAGAGAGAGAGAGAGAGAGGGAGACGCGTGGTTAAGAAAATAAAACGAGACACTCTCCAAACTTTACGGCCATATCTCTGTCGAGAACTTAACTTTCCTCCCAAATTCAATAGTTGCGTTTGAAATTTTGGCTACGAGCACTCGCGGGAACCAAAAACATTAACGTAAATAAATACATCGTACTTGTCGTCACCGTGACATTCGACCAGTAAATCCATCTAAAAGGAGTCTTCGAAAAGGTTACTTTCCTCTTTTTAACGTATTTAGGCGTCTACGCAGTTCCCGGAAGTCTCAAAAAAGGAAGAAGAAAAACTGATCCAGTCGATTCAGCATAACTGGAATTCCAACTAGCGAGGAACGAAATTGTTGAGCGCGCGTATCTTCCATATCGTTGGAATTGCGCCACAGTTCCATCGCAATCGGTCGTTATTACCTACCTACGCGGCTTACGCGCTCAAGACGGAGAGAGCGCGTCGTTCGGAGTCGGATCGACCCGGAAATAATTCGTCTGTTCCAAAACGGCACGATTCCGTCGAGCGGGCCTGTTCGAACCTATCTTTGTTGTCGCGACGGCGGGGAATTGGACGGTAACGGCCCGGTCCACGATGACCCGACCGGTATGGTAACCGCGAAATTGGCAAGGAACTCGATTATCAAGCATCTCGTCGCGTTTCGCTTGGATTCGGAAATTTTCGGCTGTCCGTAGAAAAGTTAGACTTTGCACCGCGCTACGTCGGGAAATGCGCAGGAAAGTTCCTCTACTGCTCGATTTCGTCAGAACGACGAAAGAACCTTCAGGACGATCGACTTTAGCCAACTCGGAGGAATACGCGCGATTTAAATAATTCTAAGCGAACACGTCGCCGTTAGAATCGTCTTACCTGTTAAGGTCATCTCGTCAGGTGTTACCAAAAACGATTCTCCCTCGCATTGACATCACTCGCGAGGACCTAAACTCGATCCAAGGCCCCCCGCTGATCGTATTCCCGCTTGTATCCTTACTCGTATCCCTGATTATCGTATCGGAGTATCGGTAGGTAATCGAGCCGCGCGTTTTCTTCGCCTCCGGTAGCCGACTCCTCCGACTCCTACACCGGCAACGACCACCACCGTCTGCGTCTCCTGTCCCCTTCTTCCAGGCCGCTATTTCGCCGCCGGTACCACCACCACCACCACCAACTGCACCACCACCACCACCACCACCACCACCACCGCTGCCACCAGCAGCACCGAGTTCGCCGCTGCCACTGCTACCACCGCCCTCGGCCACTGCCACCACCGTCACTACCGTCTCTATCGCAACGACACGACGACGATCACCACCGTCGCCGCCGACGCTGCTGGTGCTGGCGACGCCGGCGCGGCCACCACCAAAGTCGCCCCCTCCTTCTCTCTTTCTCCTTCTTGCGGTGACCCGAGGCGGCGCAGCACACCCTGCGCCACGAAATTTGACGGCAGGAGGCCCTGCTCCGATCTAAAATCGTCCCGAGACGGCAATCTCGGCTTCGTCGTTTTAACGGAAGGCGCACATGCGCGCCACTCGCTTCGACGCTGCTGACGTAACGCACGCGCTCGCGCCGTTTCCAGCCGTAATTCATCGCGAACGTGCTTCGACCAGTTCGCGCCGGCTGGCTCCTCCTCCTCCTCGTATTCTTCCTCCTACTTCTTGTAGTCTTCGACCTCGTCGTACGAGGAAGAGCAGGCGGTTGAGGAGTAGGCGGAGGAGGAGGAGGAGGAAAAGGAGGAAGAAGAAATCGAGGTGGTGTTTGAAGGGAGGATCTTCTCGGTGTTGAGCGGTGTCTAGATCGGTTCGGGGATTGGGGAGACGACGGATCGTTCGTTATCGTGGTTTAAGGGACGTTTAAGAGACGCTTCGCTGGGTCGCGTTCTTTTGGACTTTTTAGACGGGCACCGGGTAAATGGACGGAGTGCCGAGGCGAGTTGGATCGGTATTTGGCCCCTTGACTTCTGCCAAGCTGACTGAAAGATCTCGTCGTTTTCGTACTTTTTCTTTTTAAGTATAACTGTGGGTGTCGTTGCTAAGTTCTCTATTTGCAGCTTGTGGTGTCGGATTATTTTTGGTTCGAATCAGGTATCGCACCTTGCTTGATTTACGGTTCCGAAAGGGTCGTGAAATATCGCGCGTGGATCGTAAAGAAGCTTCGTGCTCCGTTGATCGCAAGAATTCTGTCGATGGGTTATTTTAGAATTCATTCTCGAATATGTCGAACGATTTTAGAATTTCGTACTTCTTTAGGATTTATGACTTCGTACGAGTTAGGAAATTCGTTGGAGAAAGGAATGACGAATACTACGATAACGTTCAACGAATGTATGTACATGTTTATTGAAAGTAATGCGATAAGAACATTGATAATAAATAAATAAGAATAAATAATATTTGCGATAATATCAATGATAAAAACAGCGATAACTTTAGGGTGCTGGGAAGAAAGCAACGCATCTTGTTAAAACATACCGCATATTTTTCTCCTCGTAGTCGACAGGCGCGTCTCTCGCTTTCCGAGGTGTTCGTCGCGTGTCTATGCAGATGATATAACACATCGGCTGATAAGTTTCCGGTAGAGGCAAATGACGCCACAAATACATAATTGATATTTTTTAAAAAAATACTAACCTTCAAACGATAGCTGTAAAAATTTCATGACGACCCGACGTTTGGTTTAAAAGTTATAGTGGTTTAGCGAAACAAAAGAATCTCGTGTGTCGATAAAACGTTGCTTTTTGATGGGAAGAAACACCGTTGAAACGAAAGCTTGGCTTGATAAGTGTCATCCGGACTCTGTACCAGGAATATCGACCATATTGACTGGTTTGCTGAATTTAAACGCGGCCGTACGAACACCGATGATGTGACACGCTCTGGTCGCCCAAAAGGACGGTCACTTCAGAAAATATCGAAATGTCCACAAAATTGTTTTGGCAAATCGTAAAGTGAATATGCCAGAGATAGCTGACACAAAAGATATCAAAGGAACGTGTAGGTTTTATTTTGCATTATCGGGCATTATTTCGGCATAAGACCGGGAACTTATCAGCCGATGTGATACTGTAAAGGTGCATATATAAATATACATAGGCACACGAACGCCTATGTGCATATTCTTGATAATTATAGCGATGTCGGCATGCATTATCGACGGGACTTAGGCTATTTTCCTTAGTACGTATTTGGTTTATGTAGGAAGCGTGACATATAATTTATTTATACGTCAAAATCGAAATACTCGCGCGGTCGATCTCCTTATGCAAATACGTTTAACATCCTTATTAACATCGCTCCGAATAAATTGTTTTCCCCTTTTCGTGTTCCGTAACAGTTATAAAAATCTCGATCTAAATAGCGATGTAAACAGGATCGAGCAACGACACGTGTAAAAAACTATTATCTACGTAATGTAAAAATGAAGAGACAGTCGAATTTGACGAAACTAGACGCGTCCGATAATACGAGTTTCTACATTACGTATGAATGCTTTCCTGCGCAATCTTCATCGTTTCGATCGCAATCGATCGTAAATGACGTCAGACATAACATAAAGTACGCGAAGAGATGAGTTAATAAACTCGAAGATCTAAGAAAAGTCGATAAGATTTCGTACGTAATTTAGGAAACGTTGCGTTCCATTGCGTACTCTTAGAGTAGCTTAGATCGGTAATACGAAGGTGTACGCGGACTCGAAGAACAGCTTAGGAATTTGTGCTTAGGATTTTCTGAAAATATCCTAAATTACCCAGAAACCTCCTCCGTCCAATTCTTGATCTTTCGAGTTTATTAACTATTGGGAAAGTTCGTGCCTATTTTCGGTTTTTTAAAAATTTATTTATTATTTTATTATTTATATTATATTTTTAATTTATATTTTATTATATATATATATGTAAAGAAAGTAGACTTTCCTTGGGTTAGTTTAGACTAGAGTCGGTCGCGCTTCTCGTAGTCCGCGCGCCGCTTGCCGGAAAGATCGGTAGAGGGCCGAGAGGATAAAAGAAAGTGACACGAGAGGTGACGATGAGATTAAGAAGTAATATTGAAACAGATATATCCAAGTTAGATAGATAAATATAGATAGAGATAGATTACTTTAAAATTTATCCAAAGCAAATGTTGTAGCACAAACAAGAATGCAGTACAATTGAATGCATTACTCTGGACTCAATTATAACAGAACACTTAACGAATCAGCATGCTCTCTGTAAAAATCCTATGCTCACCTGTCCGCAGTTCAATCTCTTTGAACCATATAAATCTCCAGACCCGTGTAGAAAAAATTCCCTACCTACAAATGTAACTGTAAGATTTACAAGAAGAGTATTAGGCATGGATGGTAGAAAATTAGATAGAAGATATATATATAGTCGTTTTTGTCCTGGGAAAACTTTCCATCCCCCTGATGTTGAAGGGGCATTTACTTGTTGTACCACGTGGCCACGCAAAGATGTTCCTAGTGCAAATATCTTTCTTTATTTCGTCTGCCTTTCCTAGGCAATAATCAATCAATCACCAGCCACCCCACGCACACTCTCGCAATTTCCATCCCTCGATCATTTTTTTAAGCGAATGATCTTCGCTCCTTCTCTTCTCTCTCTGCCTTCGTTTGTTGTTGTTGATGTTTTTTCACGCTTTAATTCTTCCTCAATATTTTTCGTTGCCGTGGATCCACGTACGGAGAATCGAATCTCGATCTTCTGATTTGTAAGCAGGCGCGCTGTCTTCCAGTCTACCACGACCGGGTAACGACTGACGTAACTATCTTACATATATATATATATATATATATATATATATATATATATATAATA
>JAITYT010001186.1:304691-325371 GCA_025433975.1 Liostenogaster flavolineata
ATTTTCCAAAAAATACGACATACGATAAAGCAATCAAAATGACTTCTTCGAGCAATCCAGTGTTAATTACCCGTAACGGTGACCAGGAAGGACGAGATATCTTCTCCAAGCTTGTTCGTGGCCTTAACTGCGTATTCTCCTCGATCGAATCTCTTGGCATCGGGTATTTTCAGGACGGATTCACCTTCCATCGATTCGAATATATGTCTTATATCCTGAGAAAGAGGTTCTCCATCGTGAAACCAAACGACGGTGGGTGGTGGTCTGCCGGCTAACGACACCTTCAATCTAATGGTTTCATCCTGTTCGAAGAGCAAGCCATCCTCATATTGCCGTGGTAATCGAATTCGTGGAAATGCTAGAAAATTGCAAAGAAGAGCGATGGAGATTCTACGATACACGCGATTCATCAGTTTGTATGAGTTGCGATCTAACCTTCGAGAGACAGTTTAGCCTTGGTACTAACGTGTCCGATTCTGTTCGTAGCTGTACATTTAATTTCACCCTCGTCGTTTAGAGCGGTCTGATGAATAAGCAGGATGCTCTTTCCGTTTTCAGTGACGATTCTCGTTCGTCTACTGCTGAATATTTCGAAGCCATCCTTGAACCAGGAAATCTTGGGAAATGGCGTGCCGTTAAACTGTACCATAAACTCGGCCTAAAATAAAATTGAAATCGGCCTAAAGCAAAACTCGATGTATTTCTTTCGTCCGATCATCGTGTTTCGGAAGAACGATTTTTCACGCGTCTGTACGTAATATCGAATTCTTTTTTTGATAATAATTTACCTCGAGACGCGTCATTTACAAGACGATGTTAACTTGAATTCGTAAAATAAAGTTTAACATTCGAATTATGCGTATCAAAACTAACATTTCTTCGAGGAAATTTGAAAAATGAATACTAGCTTTCTAAGAAAATTAGAAGAAACTCAGGAATCGAAGATATCGAAAGCGTTCATCTCGATACTTTGCATAAACTCGAAACTTATCGTTAAATAAATACATCGACTTGCACGTGCACGTTGTTCCAACTTTTAAGCACTCGAACTCGATCTCGCGAATACGAGCAATAAGAGATCGGTTACCTGTTCGTTCTCTAGCGCAACGGTGTCTTCGAGCTCGCGTTCGAAACGAGGAGGAGACGCTGAGGCCCTCTGCAAGGTCACCGTCAGGGGATCCGAGAGCTCGCTGGGAGCCGAGAGACCCACGGCATTCTGCGCCCTGACCCTGAACTGGTAGCGCCAGCCTGGCTCAAGGCCGCTCAAGGTCAATTCCGGGAAGGTGCAGAGTCCGGGTGTGCTTCTCGTCCAATAAGAGGAGCCTAGTCTTCGATGTTCGACGATGTAACCGACGATCGCGGAGCCGCTGTTACTAGGTGACCGCTCCCATCGTATACCAACGACGTCCGGTAGCGTGTCGTCGGTCCCCGGTATCAAGAGCGGCTTACCAGGAGGCGCTGGTAGTCCTGGTGTGATGGAAACAAGAAAGACGCGCTACTAGATCCGAAAGTTTGAATGAAAAAGGTCTGGTCGCAATCGAAACGGCAAATTATCGGCGTTCAACTGTCAACGTGACGGATTGCGTTTGACTGACTGCCGTTACGGTGGTCACACGTGACCGCAAATTGTTTTGTCTATGACGTGACATATGGTAATCACCAGTGATAGAAGTCAACACAATGAAAACGGGTGAATTTGGCGTAGTGGTCAACGTGTTAACCACTTTAGAACCTAAGTTTGCGCTGTTTGGGTTGGACAGAAGAAAGACGCGAAACTAGGTCTGAAGCGAGGAGGAACCTTTCATCTTGGACAAGAATAATCGAAAAGGTCTGATCTGGTTCGACGACAGTCCGCAAAAAATTAACTGGTTAACTGGTTTAGGGTTAAAAAAGTAGGAGAGAGTTTCGTAGCGACACAGCGTGCTTATCATTCTTAAGACAAGACGAGATGCGCTCGGAGATGACAGCAGCAGCAGCAGCAGTAGCGTCGCGCGAAGCGAAACCCAAAATACATCGATCGACGTCGACAACAATGGATTTAACGAAAGTCAAACGCAATTAGGAGAGAACTCTCGGCTTGTCCTTGCTAAGTCAGCTGTTAGAGAATTTGGCAAGGGGGAGCGCCGAGCCAAGCGCGAGCCGCCCACCCGAATAGAATCGAAGCTAGATTCTTAGGAGCTACTGGTAACTGTCCGATCGTTTCTTCCTTCGTTGCAACCGTTCGTCGAGCATCCTAGACTACTCCAGGCAGTTTTCGCCTCGCGGATTCGCAGAGACTGGCCCTCGAGAGCTAACGGAACGGTCCCTCGTCACGAATGGCATCTGCACGTGCCAGAAGGATGCTCGACGTGCACGCGTACGCGCGCAGAATAGACGATCACTCCAACACAACTTCGCACGTGGTACTCTTAAAATAAAATGCGAGAGGCTTGGCATGGCCGCGAGTGAACGTCGCGAGATTGGACTGCCGCGAAATGCTAAATCGACGTCGGATAACGAGGACCGATCGTACCGAACAACATACCCCTCGTGATTTCGATTCCGAGCGTCGCCGTTATGATTGTCGCGCCAACGAAATCAACCTCGGAAGATCGCGACCGTTGATCTGGTCGATCGTCCTCATTCCACGTTGCAGAAGATGATCTTTCGCGAACGATTTTAATCGTTCTCCTTCAACGATCCAGAGGATCGATTCGAAGGACGTCGAGTGGTTAAGATCAAGCTGAAACGCGAGTGCTTTTTTTCGAATTAGTCCACGACGAACAATAGGAGAGTTTGAAGGGCGATTGTTTAACCCTTTTGCATCATTCGGAAAAGTTAAAAATTAGGCCATATCATCAACAATTTTCTTATTGTATAAAAATAAATATGTGTACTCAAAAAATTTATAATTTAATTTAGTTTAATAAAGTTAATACATATATGCATTGAAAATAATTTGAGAAATTAAATCTAATAGTTTGCTCAGTATGATAGAACTTGAAATGGTTAATACATATAGCCATGCGACAATTATCGCACTGATAAAATGAATCTTTTCTCTTTTTCTGTGATAAGCAAACTACACAACGTTTGCAAACTTTCTGTAATGAAGTTATTTCATTGCGTATTGAAAAATGTTATCCAGTAAATCTTGATGGTATTGATAGACATGGTGTAATTTTCGTCATTTTTAGCAGATATCGCAGTACGTTTTATTACACTATTGGAAGTGGAACACTCCGTTTGTATCAATTCTTTATTATTGCCTTCACCCGGAGAAATTCTTTAATTCGTTTACAATTATCACTCTTCACTAACTGCGTGCATATCTGCTGTGGCTATAGTGCACAAAAATGAGCGCGCATATCTGCGCTTCGGTGATAATGACCAGGAAAATTCCGCGTATATAAAAGCTTATGATGCAAATGGGTTAAGGAGATAAGGAAACGCGTATTAGCCTCAAGTAAACGTCTCTTGCCCGATTGATTTTCTTCGACCTCGTAGAAAATATAGACTAACAAAAAATATCGAGTTGATATCGATCCATGTTCAAATCTGTCGAATATTGGATTGATGTATATATTTTGGCATTAGCTGACGTTCGAAAAAGCGATCTTCTACGATTAACTTTAAGGGTTTCGAGTTCCAGGACAAACCAAGCTGGACCGTGGGTACTTTTCTTTTTGCAAACTTTCATTTTTAACGTTTTAACGATTGACAAGAGTTTACCAGAATTCTGAAAGAAAAGAGGCTTTCGAGCCGAGCAAGCGTAGGATTTACGAAAAGCCGTTCGACAGCGTTAACTTGTCTTCTTCGATCGAACCTCAAACCTATTCCCGAGTCTCGTAAGACGCGTACAAGTGTACGGCTGCCGGCTGTTAAAATAAGCGCGTCGTCGTATCGCGCTAGTTAATTTTGGACTTTCGTGTAGGTTTCATGGTAAATAAATGCATAATCGAGTCGACGAGCGATTTTTTCTCCCATACGGGGGAACTTGATCGCATCGGAGCCGCGCAGATTCATTGGCTAGCGATGGAAAATCGTTGAGTCCGAAGGAGGACTATTTGCACCACGATAAGTTAGCACTGACTCATCGCGCAACGTCTACCTTCATACGCCATCAAAACGTCACAGATTTCCACCATGGAGCGAATTCCTGATCGATCGTCGTCGATCAAGCCGCCATCTAATTTTACCTCCTCGATATCCTAAGTATTCCAACGAACCGACATAAATCGACCGTAAGCGCCTCGGTGACTTTTGGCAGAGAAAACGAAGCTTCTGGCTCTTTAATCGCGCGCCCACCTACCCATTCACGACCCAGAGATTCGCGAAATTCCACGTAGAACGTCGAAGGATCCAAAATCGATCGGGTCGAGGCGCGCGACGAATTCCGAGGGATGGAAAAAACCTTGGTCTACCTGGTCCTTCCCAGCGCGGCCTTTTGCTGGAGCTGCTGCTGAGCGATAGGCTCCTGGGGTGGTGCCTCTTGGTGGTGGTGTTGCCCATGACGATCGGTCGCTCTGATCGCGCGTCGAGCGCGTCTCAACGACGCTCGAGCGGCGCTTCCTCCTCCTGGCCAGGGCTGTCGTTCGTCGGTTATCGCGTGCACGCGCGTAAGGTCGCGAGGCGCGTGCACGCGCGCTGCGTGCACGGTCGAAAAGGCGCCGTGGCGTTCAACGGAGCGAAAGAAAGGGAAAGAGAAAGAGAGAACGAGAGGCTTCTCTCTCGAGGAAAAGGAAAGCGGAAAACTTCTAGCAGAGTTAAGAAGAGAAAAGGAAGGAAAGGTTCCTCTCTAGAGAAAGAAGTCCGCACCAGCACCGATGGGTCGTCTTACAGCGGAGTTTAGAGGCAAAAGAGGAAGGTTGAAGAAAGGAAAGGCTTTTCTCGCGAGAAAGGTAGGATCCCATCAGCAGCGGATTGTCTTCTAGCGGAGTCTAGAGGCAAAGGAGGATGGTCGAAGTAAGGAAAGGCTTTTCTCGCAAGAGAGGTAGGATGGCATCAGCAGCGGATTGTCTTCTAGAGAAGGCTAGAGCCAAAAGAGGATGATCGAAGGAAGGAAAGGCTCCTTTGGCGAGAATGAAGTCAGCACCAGCACCGGGGCTGTCTTCGAGCAGTGTTAAGGAGAAAGGGAGGTGGAGGGAAGAGAAGGAGGTAGGAAGGATGGAAAGAAAGGCTCCTCTGGCCTTTCTGCAGGAAGAGGAACGCACCAGCAGCGGCGAACCGTCCTCGAGCGGAGTCGAGGAGAAAGAGAGACGGAAGAACTCGCGGCTCGATATAGCGCGAGGCTCGGCGCAGCACTGCCGGAGCGAGCTCCTTCCTCAAAGACGATCGTAGCGACGCCAGGCATCTTGGCCCACCGTCTATCTTTGTCTCTTTGCTTTTCTCTCTTTCCTTCCCTCGCGCCACCTTCATTCTCGCTCTCTCTATCGTTCTTTCTCTCTTGGGCGCGTTCTGCCCGCCTCTGACTCTCCGCCCTTACCTCCTCTTCGCGCTCTTCACTCTAGATAGCTAGAGGTATCCCTTCGTTTCCCTCATCGTACCTCGTCGATCGCGGCTGAGATCGAACGGTAACCAAGTACGCGCCACTGTCCGTCGGTCGATGGACCGCCGACGAAGATGGTGCTGCTGTTGATGCTGCTGATAAACGATGCACACGGAGCACCACCACCCACGACACTCGTTTATTTGTCTACTCGCTCTTACGCGATTACGTAAGAGCGGTTCTCTCGTCGCTCGTTTGGCGCTCACGTCGCGCGAACGATCGTCAAATTTGAATTCGTAATTGATTCGAGGAATCTCTCCGTCGCGAATATTCTAGAAAAATGCGTATTTTTGTCGCCACCGAGTCTTTGCATCGAGATTTGGAGATGAAATGATTTGTACTTGTCGTGTCGCTTTGGTTAAGCGACTCTGCTGTTATTTCGTTCCACTTTACACTTTACTTCGTTTACTTTTATTTTATTTTGCTTTACTTGTTAAACACATTTTTATCGCACGTCCTGCCAATAAGTTTGTCGTTAGAACGAGTAGGTACTGTCTTTAGCGAGAGAAACGTTTGTAATGTTTCACGATATATGGTAATATTTTGATGTCTGTTACTTTGGCAGATTCTAGTGGATATCTTTCCTTAGAAAGAAAAGAGAAACAACGAAATTAAAAAAATACAAAGTTTCGGAAATAATCATTTAACTATGCCCAAATTCATGTGAAGGAGGTCCGATTAAATTCTAAAATTGCTTATTTTTTGATTGGGCGTCATTAATCGCGAATTTACTGAATAAACGGTCGCATTTTCACACGCGCATGTACGTGTACACGTAAGTATATACGTGTGTTGTTTTCGTTTTTGTTTTGGAAGGACGGCGTTCGATAAATACTAACCGCGACGACGATCTTACCAGTTCGTCGTCGATCGTGAACGCGTAAACATCCGCGGAATAACGCGCGTGATTTCATCGAGCGTTTCGCGTTTTTTTGGTTTTCGCAGGGAAGCGAAAGGAAGTAAAGTAATAACATGTTACGCGTTCGAAGTTCTAGCGATCGTCGGTTAAACGTACGGAAGTGTCGTTTAGCAGAGGATACCGATCATTGACGAAGGTTCGAAGTCCTTTTAGACTTTACAGCGATTCGTCGTCTCCCAAACTTTTTTTACGCGTTTAGTGAAAACACGTGAGTCAATAATTTCTCGCAATACTTGTCATTTTGTTAAAGACGTTCGATCGATAATCTGTCATTCACCCGCCTTGTTGTTGTATGATATAATATGCGGCATTCATGCCATTTTCGATTTTTAAAAAATTTATCTATTATTTTATTATTTATATAAAATAAATAATTATATATATTGTATAATTAATTTTTTTCTCAAAAAAGTAGACACTTTTCTTTAAAATCGGCACGAACTTTCCGAACAACCCAATACATTGTGCAAAATGTTGTTTTCAATGCATTTTCGAAGAATTTCATCAGAACAGTAATTCGAATCACTGTTAAAGTTTAACATTTATCTTCAATGTAACTCCTTCAAAATGTACTTTCACCAAGACTGTTTATTAAACCATTGCGTTGTCAATCGCATAAAAAAATAATGAAATTCGATAGAATATGAGTTATTCGTAAGACCAACTGCTAGACCGTGTCGTTGCTTGGTTCTCATTAGATCACCGATCTAATGGGTGATCACTTGGGGAAAAAACGCATTCTGTTAGTTTGGCTCTCCCCACCGCCACACAGAGCGGGGGTGGGCGAAAGCTGCATTTGCCACCCTCGTTCTCATACCGTCTTGGCTTATAAACCAGGGGCAGGAGGAATAGAGGATTACAAAGGACGGCCATAAAAAGAGAAACAGTAGGAGGAAGGTAGATGAAGGGTTACGATGCGACAACCCTTAGAAGAAGAATTCAGGAGACAAACGAATACCATTTTTTTTATAAATTATTCATAACAGTTTTCTTGTTCTCTTTTATTTCGTAAGAGAGAATTACTAGGGCCATATTCAAAAATATAATCAAGCGTCCACGAAAATGCGCCAGTGTCCGTAGAACTTGAATAGTTCATCGTTAGCTGACCAGAGAGTGACGTCTAGGGAAAAACGGCAAATTGGATTTAATTAACCCTAAAAGTTTGGTTAAGATTCATTAATTTTGGTTAATTCTATACGCTCTTAAACGTGGAAAGAAAGAAAGTGCACTTGGTACTTTTTTTTTACCGGAAAAGCAAAAATGTTACACAAACGGTAAACAAGATATGAACTGTTTACGGAGACAGGGCTATAGCTAAAAAATTGTGTGCAGGTGGATCGCTAGGTTTAAAGTTAGCGATTTTAACCTTGAAGATCAAGAATGCCCGTAAACACCTACCGAGACCGACCTTATGTAACTCAATGAATGTAAATCAACGCATTTCAATTTTTTTTAAAATCGGAACAAACTTTCCGAACAACCCAATAATTTGAATCGAGGCAACTTTAAGAAAATGATGTCAACCTTGCTATGAATACAGCTCGGTCGAACGAACAATCTCTCGAATAAGCATCTTTACAAATTTTCCATAGCAAGTGTCAATGTTTTTTCAAAGTTCCATATCATCCCAACCGAGAGCTTCTTACCAAAATTAGGAGTTTGGTATGCTAAGGTTCGAGCAATCCCGTTATCCGTTATTCCGATTCGTGTCAAATGAAACTCGTTTGTACGTTGGCAAGAATCTTTAGCGCACGCGAGCGAGGATTAACGATAACGATTCCAAAATCTTACGTCATTATTACGTTATAACGTTACGCTTACTTATTACACGTACGTAACGATCGCGTGGACTCAAATTGAGACGACAAGGCCAACAAGGCGACGTTACGATGCACGTTATCCTCGTATCGAAGCGCGACCTTGCCATTTTTTCCAGCTCCTACGGTATGTATTCCTTTCTCGAGTTTTATTCCTCGTTTTACGTTGACTCGGCAGCTCTCCTTTCATCAGCGTACAATCGCGTTTCTTCTTCGCTTCCTGGCGCTACGACTCTCCCACCGAAAGACGGCAGACGCCTATAGGTACGCGTATTTACGGAGACGCACCTCGCGCTTCGAAGCGTTTGGTCATTGCCGGTCACTGACCTTGAGATACGGCAAGGTATTCGGTAGCGTAAAACCGTTCGATCGTTTTGCATCGATACTCTCGCCGACGATTTCTTCTTCCTTCTCTTTTCTCTCCTTTCTCCTCGGTGGTCCTTTCCAACACGAATTCAACACGTCCTCGCGTCGTCGTTATGGTCGTTGTTTTGCTCCGTACGACGCCTGTCCTTCTTAAAATGCGCACGATCGAACGATCCGAAGAAGGTCGACGTATTTCAGGGAACGTGAAAGGAATGCGGCTATCGCGATGGGAATTCGAGGTTTCGGCCAGCGTGAAAACCTGCGCGTTCCTCGCGGATATCCGCTGAATCTTGACTCGAGACACGCCTTTATCCGATGTCTGAAGAGGATTGGCGGAACGTATGGTTTTACGAACTAGACGCGATCTTTGCAACGTTTTTATCGCTGAATTTGAGCGCACTGTCGTTGAGAAATACTCGAAGAGATTAATTGGTTATTCATTTTTTGGAGAAATATTTTACTATGTTTTATTTCTTTGCATCGTTTATATGCGTATCGCTTTTTTTACTCGTTATATTTTCGTACCGATTGCGATTGGAACACGTTTAAACTGAACGACTGAATCGACGCAAAAACTGCATGTGAAGGAGTAAAATAAAAAGAACAAGGAGGAATAGACAAACTATACGCTAAATTACGAGTAAGAAGAAAATTGTTTCTCTTTTATTCCTAACAGAACCCAGAGTAAATACCTGTACCAAATTCCGGTTGATATCCGTGGAACTTATTAGACGATGAAAGAGAATGAAAAAACGGGTAAAACAGGAAAAAAGAGGATCTCCGCAACGTCTTCATCGATGAATTCTAATACTTTTTTTGAAAAATACTCGAAATAATCGACACGTTATTAGATTTCTCTATCTAAAAATGTAGTTGTTTTTCTATTATTTGCATCGTTTACATGCGTATCGCTTTTTCACTCGTTCTATTTTCGTACCGATTGCATTCGGAATACGTTTAAACCGAACGACTGAATCGACGCAAAAACTGCATGTGAAGAAGTAAAATAAAACGAACAAGGAGGAATAGATAAAATATACTCTAAATTACGAGTCTCTTGTACGTGATAGGAAGAAGAAAGTCGCTCTTTTTCCCGATTCCTAACAGAACCGAAACTGAATGGCTCTACCGGACACCATAAAGAACGATCGTTCGAGACAACTTTCACGAGGTATACGCTCGCGACTCAACATCGAAAGTCATTAACGTTACGTTGTACCATTCCGCTTTACGAGAAAATATCGCCTCGGATCTACAAATCATTCTCAACGATAATATATTTCTCTCGTCTAACGGGAATCGATGCGCTATAAACGCAGTAAACGTTCGTCGATTTCGTTACGCTCTCGTACCGAAGATTTCTCGTGGCACAATAAATCGCTCGAACTTGTCCGAAAGACAAAAAATCACAAAAACGCGGATATCATTACATCCGCATAGTCATTGCAATTCCTACCAAAAAATTCATCGCGGCACCGATATCTAAGCTATCACGAATTCGAAAAAAAGAAGAAAAGAAAAACAGACTCATTCGACTCGCTTTTCGAGAAAAGAAACTTCACGTGCCGCTTCCCACGCAACCCCGCGGACGCAAACTCGATTAACGACCCACGCTCGTGCTCCTTCCACTCCGTCCTCCTCTCTTTCTCTCTCTGTCTCTTCCCCTTCTTTTCCTTTCTCATCAACCGTTCCGTTCCTTCTTCTTCCTACGTAGAAAAGCAAGCAGGAAGAGCATGGAATACTTTCGCATATTCGTAGCATCGAGTCGTTTCCACTCATCACCTGCGTACGATTTCCGCGTGTGGCAAGAGAAGAAGAAGAAGAAGAAGAAGAAGAAGAAAAGAAGTCGATGAGAAGGCGAGAGGAGCAGGTAGGGAAAGGAGGAAGGTGGAGCAAGGCGCGAAGATGGAGAGTGGGGTAAAGGGAGCGGAGAAACGGGCGGTTAATCGGTGCCAGAGTACCGTTGGACCAGAATGAACCGATGGGTTGCTTTCGGTTTCCCTGTAGCCTTCGTCGTAGGTTGCAGCTTCGTTCGAGCGTCGTCGCGTATCTCTTCTATCCCTTTCTCTCTGGAAGGATCCCTTCCGCGGCGCCGTTGGCGCGCCGCGCGAAAGCACGCGACAGTTTTCTCCCGGTCGGCGCATAAAGAAGCGAGTGTCGACGGCTTGGCGCTTGATTTCGCGGAAGGAAGGGCGGAAGAAGGAAGGGCGAGCGGCCGGTGCCACGTGCAGCCGCAGGTGCGGCTCGATACGCGCGCCAGCAGCTGCCCCGCGAGTTCGAAAGAGCCTCCGATCGTTCGGTACGTTCGCCAGTTCTCCATGATTTGCCAGGAGGTGTCCGTCGAGGATAGAAAGGAGCCAGGCTCGTGGAGGATCGCCAGTGGTACGACGATTTTACGGTGATTTTTTACGGTGATGGAAGGTGTGTTGTGCGGACGAAAGGCAAGATCAAGGTTGATCGTTATCGATTTATGTGTCGTGGGTCTTAGGAATCGTCGAGACGAATTTAGTGAAAATCGCCGGGTGTCTGCGATTAAGAAGGAAGCCACGTTAGTGTTTCGATGGTAGCAAAGTCATCTGAAAGATTCCCGAACGGTTCTTTTCGATAAGAATGGTCTGGAGAAACGTAACTTCGAGAGTTTGAGGAAGCCTCCAATCATTCCATACGTTCTTCAGTTTTTCATGAGTTGCCAGGAGGTCTTTGTCGAAGATAGAAAAGAGCCAGGTTCGTCGAGGGTCGCCAGTGGTACGGTGATTTTACACGGTGTTTTGATGGTGATGAAAGCCGTGTTGTCCTGATGAAAGATGAGATCACGGTCGACCGTTGTCGATTTGTGTTTCGTGGTTTTAGGAATCCTCGAAACGAATTCAGAGGAAATCGTTGGGTGGCGTGTTTGCGATTAAAAAGGAAGTTCCATTTGTGCATTGATGGTAGCAAAATCGTCTAAAAGATTCTTGAACGGTTCTCTTCGATATGGTCCGAAGAAACGTAACCTCGAGAGTTCGGAAAAAACCTCCAATTGTTCGATTTGTTCTTCAGTTTTTCATAAGTTGCCAGCAGGTTGAGGGTCGCCAGTGGTACAGTGATTTGATAGTGATGAAAGCCGTGTTGTCCTGATAGAAGGACACTTCTTAGGAGGATCTTAGGAGTCGTCGAGGCGAATTCTTCAATGGAAATCGTGAAAGAAGGAAGTCTTACTGGTAGGTCGATGATAACGAAATAAACGCGTCTGGTACTCCTGAACGGTTCTTTTCGAACAGAATGGTCTTGAGGAACGTAATCTTTGCGCGATATGGTGAGATTCTTGATCGAATTCTGAGCGTTTCGTTTGGTTCATTAACTGATAAAGTTGCTTGATAAATCCTTTCGTAGTCCCGTGACCAAGTTTCAATTAAACGAAAAGTCGAGCTTCTCAAGGGCGTCTGTCTTAACTTCAGTCGCCAATAACGATGGATTTTGTTACAGTCGACGAACTCGACCGGCCGTAACGCAGATCCGACGATCGTGATTCGTGGTCTTTCGTGACACAGATCGTTGCCACGAAGGATCCCCGATCTCGTGTTACGTGTTTGGCGTGCATTTTGCGGTTGGAAAGAAGAGAAGGAACAGTCAGAGATTCTCTTCGACATACTTTCCAGCATCCATCGATTCTCCTTTACGTGCTGGTGACGAAAAGATGTTGACCTTGAGAACGATACAATCAAAAATTGCATTGCAATTTGATAATGCCGATCAACAACGAAGTAGCCAATGAATATTATTTAATAGGTGTGTCGAATTGAAACTTCGATCTTCTAGCAGAGGATTACTCGTAAACCTCAGAACATAATCCATGTCATCAGCAGCTGTTATGTTTTAAAGCATTGAGAGCCATTTTTAAATTTAGTGTAAGTCAATTCTTAAAACTGTAACTCGGTATTCACCAGATTTGGTTCTTCCATCGGATCGTCAGTTGTTTCGATCGATGGTATTCGTACTTGTCGAGCAACATTTCATTAATTTTGAAAAAATCAAAACAATCGACATTTTAAAAAAAGAGCGATTGGAAAATACTTCTGTTTTCAATTTTCAATGCGTATCGTCGAATCTCTGCTTATTACCTCCGTTCATTCGTTTATTTTGTGACCCGCCAAGTTAGAAAAATCTGCCTTGAACCAAATTTTATTTTCTCGGTTCGATTTGCTTCGCCTCGTATTTTCTTTGCAACAGTGTTGGCACACCAGAGCGGTGTCGTTTTGCATGTGATAAGTATCTCAAGAGGCAACTTCACTCCTGATTTCAACAAAATTGTAGTAAAGTGTGATAGGGTACATTTGTCTTATTAAATTGATATAGATAACATTAAATTAGCACAATAAATAAAGTGAATAAAACTGCCATTATTTTATTCAATTTATATTTATTGATTCTTATGATACAATTTACGTCTTTTCTGAAATGAGAAGTTATCTAATGAATGCAATCATTTTGAAAGGTGCTGCCCTCCCCTAATCTCCGTTTTTACAAAGTGGCCTCCGAGCCAAAACGATTACCCATCCTTGGTAAACTTCATTCAAGAGATGCCAACGAAGGGTCTAGGCGCGCTGGGGGTCCTGTCGGCACTTGAGTCGAAGATCGCCTATATTCCTGGAGGACGCGACCGCGGAGGACGACCCTTTATTATCGTGGACGTACCTCCAGAGCTTCATCCATCCACAAAGCCGCGTCTCGAGTCGCTCATCCTGTACTTCTTAACGATTTTCAGGTAATTACTGTTTGCGAGCTCCAGTCGAGTGACGAGCGGTGAATACACGCGAATGATAGATGCGTATCGACCGCGGCAACGAAACCATTCTTCGTCGCGAATACGAACATGGTCTTGGCTTGACCTTTTACGAACTCAGCCGCGCTTGATTTAAGATTATGTGCAAGGCTCCGCGTGCCCAACGGTACGAGTAGAATGGTGCCGGATTACGCGTCAATCTGGGACAAATGCATTCCATTTAAAACGCCGGTATTTTCGTATCGAAACAATGCTTCTTCGATGCTTTTCGTGTTTATCGTGACGCTGGAAAACTTTTCTTGCCGTTACAAATAAATTTGGGATACATTAATTGATGTATCGAAAATGTATTAGTTTCTTTTAATTCAAAGACGACAGAACTTTCGGGTGTATCTATTTAATAAATTGGGTCGGGGAAAAAGTATTGCGCGTTTTAGCTGTAAATTTCACACCACATATTTCTTAAGTTTGAATGAACTTTATCGAACCAAGTATATTCCATTCTGATCTATAACTTTTTGCCATTTTTGGGGTAGAACCATTATTCTATCGGTGTAGAACTTCAGGGTTTCTTTGGCCCTAGTCATAAACCGAGACAGGTGATTTTCGCAATCTTCTTTTGACCAATGAGGGAATTTTGCAGGGACCGAAACAAATGGTAATCCGAGGGTGCTAAGTCCGGATTGTATTGGGTTGTCCGGAAAGTTCGCGCCGATTTTGAAATAAATTTTTTCTTTTTTTTTTGAAGATTTGTTTTTTTTAAGAAAGAATATTAATTATATATAATATATATATAATTATTTATTATATATATAACAAAATATATAATAAAGATATAATATAAATAATAAAATAATAAATAAATTTTTAAAAAACCAAATTTGGCACGAACTTTCCGGGCAACCCAATATTAAATTAGCTTGTATTAAGTCTATCGGATAGTTTCGTCAAATAACGTCACCTCAAATTGAACATTGACTCCTTCGATGATTCTATTTTTACGTACGTGCTCGACATGTATACGAAAAGTTGGTTAATAACGATGGAAATTATATTGTCCACTAATTTTAATTAGTACATTAAAAATGTATTAGGTCTTTCTTTCATTCAGAACAGTTAGAGCTTTTCGGTAGATTTAACATTTTCTCGCTGTATTTACTATTTCTATCGACAAAATGCGTTTCTATCGAAGATAGCTTGCACTAGCATCACCTTAAGGGTTAGTGAGATCGATCGAAAAAGTCTAATTTCTTCGCAATGCGTACGAAAGGAAGAGCATCGTTACCTCATTACGCAGAATTGATAAATTTCAATCCTCGTACTCGTTTAACACCAATAACCTCACATAAACCATGTGTATTTCGATTTTGAGTCGATAGTTCGCGTGAGACCGATCGATTAACGAGATTCCACGATTTGTTAACGATCCGTTCGTAATCGTTGCCGTTACAGCGAGGAAACGAAAAGAAACGGTCTGTTGTTGATCGTGGATGCGCGTCGTGGTGCATGGCGAGTCGCAAGATCCTGCGTGAGGCTATCGACGTCGCTTCTTGGATGTCGTGCAACTTCCGTGATAGTGGTACGTCCGGACGGTTTCTGGGACAAGCGCGTCGACAGCTGCACTAGGTCTCACAAGGAAGGCGAGGTAAATGATTTCCGCTGAAATGCGTTTTTAACCGCGATGTCAATCGTTTAGAAAGTTCACTGCTTTCGCGGTTTCCTCCAGAACGTCTTCGAAGGTAATTTACGTGACCTAGAATCCTCGAGCTGCTAACTTCGAACGCCGATCGCAGCGCGATAAGTGACGAAAGGTTAAATATATCGACAAAGTCAATTCGACGGTATTTACTACGTCCGTATCAAACTTTCTTAACATCGATGCGTTATCGCAGTGGGAATAAATTGCTAGAGATTAGAAAAGGAAAGGGATTTTTCTTAGAAACGATTACTTACAACACTCTGTACACTTAACGCGCTTTCGAAATTTCGACATATATTTTTTTTCGTTAATATTGTTGTATTAACATGTCAATAACATTGTCATTCGTCATAAGCATATGCGAGTCTTTGTCTTGATATTATAACAATATAACAACAAATCAATTATAAGAAGGAAATCAATTTATTTTTCATTTCTTGGCTCGTCGATATGCGCACGTGAGAAAACAATAAAACGAGATATCTCGTAACACGTACTCAACGTGTAAAGAAGCAAATCTTCGCTATTTATAAAGTAGAAAACTTATGTTTTTACTCTGGAATAGTAAGAATAAATAATGTTCTTTCTTAATTCCAACCCGTTGATTGCAATTAGAATCAAGCATGTTTAGAAGTGATATTATCTTGATGTAATCCGCTCGCGTGACGCAACGCTTAATTCTAATTTACCTGACAATAAAGCTAGCGTGACCGGTCGTCAAATGACCATTTTTAAACTTTTGTTTAGAATTTTTTAGATGTAACGTAATTACTCCACAATTTGACTCCATGACTTTTCCTACAATAATACATGTAATACATTTTTTAATATTTACTTCTTTTTAATTGTTTTTTTCTCGAGGAAAATATTTAGCCTGAGTCACCTACCATGAAATATACTCTTGTCTGCAACGTTGATCAATGCGATCGAAGACCAAGTGTTTGCGCCTTTGTTTGGAAGCATTCCAAACAATAGCTTCCATAGCTTCCATAAATGCAAGCTAATGAATTCTTCGTCCTTTGTCATTGTTTCAGCCCACTTATGTTACTCTCACAAAACTCCACAGTTTCGTTGATTTTTCTCAACTTCCGTATGAGTTATTCGGCAACAGGATGTACGATCACACGGAATGGATCCAGAAACGCTTGGTAAACACAAGATTAATTAAAATATTTTCGATAAATAAGAAGAAACGTTAAACGAATCTCTAAATTAATTTCAAGCTAAAGTTTATGTTATTTTCTTCGAAATAAGAAATTGTATGGAGCAATAAATTCAGAGAACTTTTAGAGTAAATGGGAAGTAAAATCGACAATCGAGATTACGTTTCTCGTCTCATGAACTAACGAAGCGCGTCGCGTGTCTTAAATCAAAGTCGTGTACGTGTCCGTACGATAACAAAGTTCAATTCAGTTCTCATGAAAAACCCGTTTTCTGCACTTTCTCTCTATTATCGTAAACTCGTCGTCACCGCAGTACCGATTGACTTTTCACCTTCGTTCGTGCGTAAACGTTAACAAACGCTCATTCTTAACTCTTCAAGTACTGAATATTTTTGGCTGAAACAGACCGCTTGGCCGGTACGTAAAGCCTAGCTGCTGGAATATTTTTTCGTTAGAGCGCCGATCACAACTTTTTTAGAAATAAAAAGAAAATAAATGTGATAAATGAAATTAGTTTGTCTTTATTTTCTCAATTTATTGTTGTTCTTAAGAAATGGATATTTAATTATCTTATAGGCTCGTGTAAGACCGAAAATAATATCAAATGCATATGTGCGTCCATAATTTCGAAAGTAGTCTAAGTCAATTTAAACTTTAAAAACAACATTTTTTGTATGAGATTCACTAAAAATTTCACTTTTATGGTACATTTTCATTAATCAAGACTGATCAAATTCGAAATTCAAATCTTACGTAATATAAAAATATTATTTAATGTATTCGAATGTAATCCTTTAAATATCTCGAAATCAGAAATATTTTTGTTAATTAATTAAATTAAATATCATAATTATGGACACATACGCGTCTATAGTTCGCACAAATAGAAGAAATTTAAAATTGATGGCGTAGAAATTCAAAAGAATCCGCGGATAAAATCGTTCCTATTCAAGATACCCGACGCCGATGGCGTTTCCGGTCTCGAAGTGACAACGAGAAAAGTCGATGACGACGACGTGGATTTCGATTGGTTTGCAGAAGTTCGAAGAGTATACGCGGGATGCTTCGGAGTTGCTATCCAAGATGTCGAATCTGCACCAAAAGTTAAGCAGTTTGGACGGAATTCACATGAGACAATCCGACGATGACTTGGAATCCTATTGGGAGTTGGGAATGGAGCTGACATCCACCGCGCATCGTATCCTCCACGCAGGTACATCTTCGATTTTTATTTCTCTTCATCGCTGAAACATCGATACGATATCCCAAGGCTCACATTTAATTTTGTTAAAATTCTTGGTAAATTGTCGCATTATCAAGAAAACTGAAATAAATTTGCTTCCGATGTGCAACGAATAATTGAAAAAACATTTAATAGAAAGAGTGATATAACCAAAGATAATGTTGCTACGATGGAAAAGTTAATGATATAAGATTAAAATCGTTTCTTGTTAAGAAATAGAACGGATGGTCGTGAAGGAAAATGTACAAAGTTGCGAAAAGCGTCATTAAAGGAAAGGGGCCGGTTAATTAAATAATTAAAAAATCGGTGACACGTTTAAGGATGTTCTTCGCGAAACGCTTCAATTTTCGATACGAACGATACGTTCCGAGTAAACGAAGAGTGCGAACTTTCACTGGCTCCGAACCTGTACGTGGAACCTCGAGAGGCAAACGATTTGAAAATGTCCCTAATGACACGATAATACGGCGTATTTCGCTCTTTATAGTTGGTTCGCCTTTGTCGATAGCTTCGATCGTCCGTTCATCGTAGCTCGCGTGTGCGGACAATGCGCAAGGATCGACGAACGATCGTTCGTTATACCGTCGATTATTATGCGTAACGGACAAACGGACAGACAGTCGTAACCAGCGCGGCGATCGCTGATAAAAATGAGAGAACCGGCTTAACCGGCCAGCGAGGAAGAAAATTTCTCGCTAACCAAGCGAACCGAACGCGATCACGCTCACACGCTGCCATGGATATGAGAGAGAATAGCTGTACGCACGGTATCGTGACAGACGACACGTATTTGACATTCTTCTCGCGACCGAGCGACATTTCAGTTTCGCCGATTGCGCCGGTATCGATTCGATCGGATCGAGAGTGAAAATCAACGAGATGTCCGCGTCGTCCTTACGTAATTTGCACAATTTTTCTTCTAGGTAGAAGTTTAACGAGTTCAACGAGCAGGGAAACTTCGAAGGATATGCTGGATACGATTAAACGAATACACGATCTCGTGGACTCCATCGAACTGAAACAGGTAAGTAGGTGAGCGGTCGAGGACGAGTTGCGATTGGTAGCGCTTATGATCGTCTTTTTCCGCCTTTCTTTCGCTCGACTTTCGCAGGTGGAGATCGACAATTTATGGTCGGAAATGGAGCGAAATCTGGACAGCGCCAGGGTGATAGACGATCTGGAGAAGGGCGTTTCGCGGGTCACGGATTGGATCTTAGGTCCGGCCGATGCCATGTTGAATTCCTGCTGTCAAGTAGGCTTCGATGTGGTGTCTTCCGAGGAACTTCGAAGGCAGCACGAGAAACTGGAGTTGGAATGCAGGGTGGGTCAACGAATGTTTAATGCAATGTTCGCGTTATTTCTTTCGCGATTCTACTTTTTAATATTTTAAACGAATTTCTTGCGTTTGTGTTTCCTGGACTTGTTATCGTGAACGTTGTTCACATGGCAACAGCAAAGAGGAAAAAGTGGTCAGGAAGCTGATTGCACTCTATATTAGGAGGAGCAGGAACTAAATCATTATTTTGTAACGACACGGCTGATAAGTTTCCGGTCTGACTGACAGATGGTGCCACAAATAAAAAAAATTAATATTTTTTTTAGAAATTACTAACCTTCAAAAGATAGCTGTAAAAATTTCATGACGATCTGACATTTGGTTCATCAGTTACAGTGGTTTAGTGAAGCAACTTTTGTGATTTTTAAAATAATGAAAAAAAAAGAATTTCGTGTGTTGATAAAACATTGCTTTTTTTATCAGCCGATGTGATAATATAATGTCCAACTTCGTTAAAATAAAATTATCACTCGAAATTATAAAATGTTATTTCCATTATTTGTGGCCACCTCTTTCCGTCTGTTCTATAAATTATTGTTCACCGTATATAGATGCAGACCAACTTAAACCAGACTATTTTAAAATAATGGCAAAAATCCTGATTCTCCCTTATACGTGTTCGAACGTACAGTCGAGCCTCGATTAATTCTGTTTAGGAAACGTACGGTCGTTACGCCGAATTACTTCACAAGATAGACGGCTTGCCGAGGACTCGCTTACCCGACGATCTGAAGTCTCAACGAGATTTCATGGACTTCGTTTGCCGAAGTTTCGCATCGAGATTGGAGAGACGACGAAACGTTCTGATCACTTCTCAACGATTCTTTCGACTTGTTTCCGAGGTGAGTTTTCGAGTTTGACTGAATTGTCGATCTAACGGCTAATGCGGCTTTTTGTGCTACCATTTTTAGTACTTCGACAAGACGAGCGAAGTGTTCGATAAACTGGTAATGGGAAACAGATCCGACGATTTTCATCGTGCGAGCTTGAAACTTTTCCGATTAGAGAAGAATCAATCGGTATTAGGTAAGTAACGCCGATCAATCGAGAAAATAATACGGGAGTCGATCGCGTAAACGAGGAAACAAGCGGTACTCGATTTATTTCAAGATGAAGATAAAAACAATTTTACCGCGACGAACGACGCATTTTTAGAATCTTTGGAACAGGAGATCGTGAAGGAAGGCGAAAAATTATCCGATATCCTTTCCATGCCCGTGAAGGATGCGTTAGGTCGAGATGTTTGCGTGGATTACGAAGAGGACATCGTTAACGTGCGAGACATCCTGGACGCGACAAACGCCAGGAAGAATATTTTCAACGACAGCGTCGAGTTACAAAAGCTAACTTTGAAACAGATCGCCTTGATACACACGTACGAAGGCGATGCGGAACAAGTGAGCTATGTTCCGAACTGTTTTGATCGTTCGGAAAGTCCTCGCCGATTCCTGATAAATTACGCGTTTTTTAATATTTATAAATACGAGATACTTAATATAAAATAATAAATAGAAATGTGATACAAAGGGTATAAAATATATCTTTTTTATCATAATTTATAGATATTTATAATACTTTTTATCGGCTGAGACTTTCCGAACAAACCAATATTTTATAAACAATAGGCATGTAAAACTGAAGGAAGTGTTGTTTTTCCATAAAAATGATCCTGTAGGCAGTCAAGTGGTTGAACGATCTGTTCGATGTTCTCCTCGAGAAGCATATGGAAGTTGGATGTAACGTCAACGAAATACAATCGCAGAAAGAAGAGCACCAGTCCTTTCAAGAGACTGCAAAGGTACGTCATCGATGTACATCCCTCCCTTGATCTATGCGACGTTTTTTTTT
>JAITYT010001186.1:358475-385092 GCA_025433975.1 Liostenogaster flavolineata
AAAAGCCCGCGACCGCGGGTGTTTATAAGCGGGACGCCCTAAGGGTGCCGCTCTCTCTACAAACGTATGCGTTCGTGTCAACTAGTGTCTTCGCGAGTAAGAGTCTGTCCTCCAAACTCTTCCGTCTATTCTACCGCGTCGACGATCACTCTACTTTCAACAGATTTTTCCTCCGTGTTTCGTTTATTACGTATGTAGTATATGCTCATGTTAAGTGAATAAATAAATATTTGTAATAAAATTGTTGATTTTATAAAATAAAACCGTCTTTTTGATCCAATACTTCTATCTTTCGCTTGATTTTTGCGACGCACAGGTGCACGTTCTGAAAAGAGGTTGCCACAGTTAACTGATTAAACGTTTTTCGATTCTTTTCTCTGTTTGTGATTCTTGCTTCGTGTTTTGCATACGTAATATCCGAGCGTTCGCTTGATTTCGTTTAAAAGTTGTCTTTTGACCCGCTGTGATTCTCATTAACGATCTTTTCTTGTTTGGACCGATAATACCTATCTCGACTTCTCAGCTGTGTTCTCCTTCTCTTTCGCTTATTTCTTTGGCGCTTCGTATGCTTTTATTTCGCTTCGGTCGATTATCGTTTTCGACGATTTCTCTTGTAAATATTCGCATGTACGTCAGTACAAGGCGTTGTAGAATTATTGTTACGTTATGTATTTCCAATAAATAATGCGATTTTTTTTGGAAAAAAATAAATTACCTCCCATGAACTTGCTATAAAACCTGGTAGTAAATTTACCTTGTTCTTATTCTTAGTGCAAGTTTTGAAGAGTGCGTTATTATGAGAAATAATTATAAAATGCACTGTTATGAAAAATGGCATTGTTTATGGGATGCCCTAATACTTACGTTCGATTTCTCCAAAAGTCGGCCATTTTGATTACTCAGTACCATGACTATTATTATTATTTAAGAATTATCTCGGCGCCCTGTAGCAATTATCGTTTATATTGGAGAGTATACAATGTGTCGATTGTAAATCGATTGCAATTATTTCTTTGAACGCCTCAAGCCTCGTGAAAAAAAATGATGGGGTTAGCGTGTTATCTTCTCTTCGCGGAGAACGATCTGGAAACAAAGCCGGGCTCATCGTTCCAGTGATAAGAAAAAAACAACTTAGCTAATGAATATCCGTCGTTGCGTAATGAAGAGAATCGTTGTTTTCTCAAGGCGAATAACCGGTTCTTCCGTTTTCCCTGCTGCACAAGAATCCTTGTCCAAATGAATACGTAGGGAAAGAAATGATATCGTTCGTAATTACTTCTGTTTATTTTTCTCTTCGATGAATTCCAGTAGCCATTTATCGCGTTAAGCTTCTTCTCTCGCCCTCTCCTCTTCCCTACTTAGGTAATACCTACTTTTAAATTTAACCTTCGTTATTTGTGACATTGATTTATCTTCATTCTGAAATTAATGATTTACATCTTACATTGGAATTTTCTTATGAAACGTCTGTCAGACCTAATTATAAAATAATTAAGGAATTACTGGAAATAACACGATTCGATGTTTAGATGAACTAGAATCGACGCAAGGTGTTATCTTTTTATCGAATTTAACCACTAAATATGAAACAACCGCTTATCATTTATTCATTACTTTTAAAACGTTATCGAATTTCGAATTTTTAAAGTTAAGTTTGATTTATAGCTCGATAGGTGACATACGTGTCCTGATTACTCCTTTCTCTTTTCCTATTTTTTGGAAACGATTACATTCTGTAATAGCACGAAATTTAACGTGCTCACGCTGGTTTTGTTTACAGACTGGTCTTTTGATCAATCTTGGTAGAAATATGTATTTACGAAGTATTGGTAGATTTAGCGTTAATAAGCGTGAAGATTAACGTCGTAAATCCTTTTTGCGATTGTCTTACGTTCAAGCTACGTCCGCTCTTCTATTTCGCTTCTTTCGTCCTTCCTCGCACACAAGCTGTCTCTCTCGTTCTCCTGTTCCGTATTTTAATCTTTCGCGTTCCTGCCGCGCTCTCGTATTCTCCTATTTACGAGCGATACACTCCGATACCAGGTATTTTAATTAATTGAACGGCGAGCAGCCGCTACCGCGGCGAACAAATCGACGGCATCTGCTTCGACCGATCGAACGTTAATCGCATGAACGCTAGTACTACTATTAACGATTAAAAAAAGGCCGAATTAAATTCGAGATAAATAAATGGTTCCATTGTTGCGAAAGAATTCGTCGATATTTTTCCCTTGACGGTAACGACGAGGACGTCGAAGCAAAAACGAAGACGACGAAGACTAAATTTTTCAACGACTCGTCGAAATTAAAAATATATCGATAAGCCCTGGTAACGCGATATCACGTCGGTGGTCCAATATCGCACGAGTTACTCGTTCGGCTTTTTTATTTTACGAGATCGATAGGATGGCGCATCGTAGGTCGCGCCGTGCCAATTTGAATAAAACTTCGCAGGCAGGCGCCTTCGCGCGCAAACGAACTTTCAGAATAGCACGTCAACGACAACGACGACTCGCTACAAATAAACCAAGAGGTATAAGGAGGGAAGTGATGTCATCACCGAAGGAGTACCAATGTCGCCGGCGAGCGTAATAAAATTTCGCACGAGCTACAGCGCGTGCGTTTCTATAATACCACGATTCAATCGTAGCCTGGAGGAAGGCGAGATGCTCGATCCTTCGTCGTGCAATAAACGTTTTCTATACGAGATTAGACAATGTATGTATGTACGTGACGTTACCAAGATAAATGTACGAAATGTTCAGTGATTCGTCTTCGTAATTATCCTTCTAAAAAGCAGCTATCAACGTTTTACATTTTCGACATTTCGATGATAATAGTACTTTAATATTTATCAATCGATTAATTACTACGATATTTATATCGAGATCGAGTCGATTAAATCGATGGAGTCGAGGTTTATTAAATTTTTAATTAAAGTGCAGCAAAACTGCTCCTCCTGTTGCGCTTCTAAATGCATTACATTGCTTGCTATCGTTCGTTATTTAATATTTACCGATCCGGAATAGATCCGATCGTTCGGTAGCTCCTCCGAAAGAAGTCGAGCTCGATCTTAAGAGCGCGTGAATCGTGAGTGCGCGGACGAGAACGGCGTTAATGAGAAAAAAAGCACAGTTGGCGCACGACGAAACTGGTTGCGGGTAACGTGTCATTAGGTTACATCAACCACGAAGTGGTACATTCGGTATTCATCGTGGCTCGTTCTAGAGGACGGGAAAGTATTACATTTATCGGATGATTATTCGATCAACGAAGCGTTCAATTAAGAGGGTTAGTCCGTTAGAAATGTAAATTTCTCACGTTTCCCGAACTGGCCGATCATTTACTCGTTGTCGTCGTCATTGCCATTCCACGTGCCACACACCTGTAAGTTTGCGTGCCACGAAGTTACCTGACGTCACGTCGAAGCATCGTCCTTCCTGTAACTCGAACGTAAGATATTCGAGGTTTACTTTAGTCGATTCTTTTTCTGGTATCGCATAGCACCGCACGATTTCTATCGCGACGTTCGAACGTTCTCCGAGTGGATTCGAACGAAGAAAAATGGGTCGTCCGGGTATTTCGGTTTTCTATAAACAAACGACCGTCTCGATGGCTCCTAGATCGCCATTTCGCGCTTCTATTTCGAACGATCGGAATAAATCGTACAGCTGGTAACGCGTTGGTTGTAACGTTCGTCATCTTAAACAACGCGAAGCAGCATCGTATCGAGTATTACGATTTTTCGTCCGCATAAATTTACTCGACAATGCGAAGACGGCGATTAAAGTGAACCGAATCTCGACGCTTTGTTAATATTTCGTAGCTAGTAAACCACCGTTCTACATTTCGACCGAGATTTAAGACACGCGAGGTATTTATTCGAAACGATATTTTTATTCGATATTTTAGAGGCAGTAAGGAGGATTATGGAGTAAGAATCGATCTTTTTCCATTTAATCGTTAACAAATGTCGTATCATTTTATTTTTAGTGAATTTGAAATCGAATAATGAATTCGTTTAAATTTGATATTTCGGACATGTCATAAATTCAATGTTATTCGGCGTTTCTCTCGTCCGAATACTTGACAAAAAAATAGAATTTTTTAAGAAATAATTTAGACGCGTTGCAATGACGAATACTTTGTGAAAAGAGTGTTCTGCAGAAACAGTCATGCCTGGACAAATCTTACCAATTATAGGTCGAATGGTCGAAGCTACGATTTTATCCTTTCATGGAAAATAGACTTGCCGTATATTATGAGGCTTGATTGATCGTAACATCCACGTCAGTTCAGGAATCCAATCGTAAGCAGGTAGCACGCATGTTCCCGTATGACTCGATAGCATCTTGTTTGAGCTTTGCTTATTTACAGGTAAATTACGAGGTAAGCTTCTACGTAGGTAGATTCGTTTTCCTTTGTTTGTGTTCCTATTATCTACACTTTACATTTACAAATTCCACATTAAAATAGGAAAATATTGGGTAGTTCTGAAGATGAATCTTGTCATCTTGTTTTTATTTTATGAAAAAAAGTTGATTTTGTTTTTTTATGTTGTTTTTATGAAAAACTGTTGGGAAAAAACGAAATTACTTTCCGAACAACCTAGTTGTAGCAATTTGCATACACATATTTTGAATAAATTCGTATTTGATATTGACGTGCTTTCAAATAAATTATATCATAGCAATATTTTTCGAGGCATTTTCATATTATATCGTGTATTCTATGGTCTTTTAAGTGATACAAAATATCTCATTGGTCGCATTCGTATCATTCCGATAGTTAGGGATAAATTCCTGCCAAAAATAATGCAACATCATACGTACTTATTAGTAACTGATATGAACGCCATGCACAGTTTTAAAAATTTTTAGTTTCACTGGTTATTAACCACTTCGGTACAGCCGAACGTCGACTACAGACGACAGCTGCAAATGAACGCGAATTCCCTGGTGATGCACGGCATAAAATATCGTGCGGATGCTGAGTGCCGGCTGTGGGCAAGGTTTCGTAGCCGGTAAGCGCCGTATCGAAGTGGTTAATTTTAAACATCAAAGATAATTGTTTTTCACCAACGACTAGACCGTGTCGTTACTTGGTTTTCGTTAGATCATCGTCTGGAAAAAAACGCGTGATGTTGGATAGATGCTCCTCATCGCTGCATAGTGGGGGTGGGGGGTAGCTGCGTTTGCAAATATCCTCGTTCCTATACCAGCTTGGCTTTACAAACCAATGGCGGACGGAACAGAGATCCCTCGTTCTCGTACCGTCTTGGCTTACAAATCCAGTGGCGGGCGGAACAGAGGATTGCAAAGGGCGGTCATAAGAAGAGAAAGAAGAAGGAAGATAGAAGTTAAGAGTACGGATGAGTAACCCTTAGGGGAATCCGGCAGATAAACATTTACATTTACAATCATTGTTTTTCAGAGTGGAGAATGGCTAAGGCTGAAGGTTCTAGAAGTTCAACCAGAATTAACGAAGCTCGGTGCTTCGGTGAGAGAAGCAACGGAGCTTTCATCCGCGCACGATGAGGTTCTCCTCCGATTACAGGTAAATTATTCAGGCATTATTCTTTCGTTCTACGTTACATCTCGATATTATTGAAATAATAATTGATTCTCCCGGTATTATTCATGATATTTAAATACGCAGAGAAATATAGTTTATTTCACCAATAAAGTTTCTAAATAAGTAAATAAATAATAAATCAAGATAAGTGAATTCAACGAAAATTGACTATATTCTCTTGTACAAAATGTCGTCAATGTCAAATCAACGATACACATTTTGTCGTGTTCGCATACGCGCATGCAGAGTAAACAGAGTCCAGTGGAAGAATTGTTACGGCAAGCCGATCAGTTGATTTCGACGCAGAGGCCAAGGGCGGAGGTGTACGCAGCCATGGCCGAAACATTGGGCCAAGCGTGGCGAGACGTGAACGAACTTCTGGAACGCCGTAAGCAGATATTGGATTGCAACGTGTTGTTTCAATGGTGAGTGCGATCAAGTGACCGTTTTTCAAGGTAACAATGCATTTTTGCTTCTTCGTTGCAACTCACGCTTGTCCTTAGAGAATTTGTTAACCTTTAGTATCATGTCGATAAATGTAAAAAATCAATGTCTCGATTCCAACGAAAAATTCCTATTACGATAGTACAATATTTTAATAATTTGCAACTGTTATATTTTTCTAACAAAGATATTTTTCGCCTTATATTAAAGAATATATTTTTTCGTCGAAACTGGAAACATAAGTTTTACGAGCGATATCGCTAGACCTAATGTTCATAGAGATGCCAAATTACTTTAACATTTAAAGTTGCTACATCTTCGTTTCGTAGTCGAGCGGAAGAATGCAGAGAGAGCATGAGAGCCCTCGAAATGGCATGCAACGATACCCTGTTACCTATCGAAATCGAGGCGGTGAAGAACTTTTTGTCGAAGATTCACGATCTTCGAAAATCGATGCTGGAGGCTCTGATGGGTGCGTTGCAGGAGGGCAAGACTTTACTGGACAGACTGAAGGAGATATCGAACGAGGGCACCTTGGATTCCAGACCCGACAGGATCAAGCTCGAAGCCGATCACGGTAAGCAGCTTTACGTAATCCTATCAGAATGATACATGTGCATATATACTGCCAATTTTATACGAGTATTATAAGAATATTTATAAGAATATAAGTCCACTTTTGCCTTTGGGAACCATTGCATCTTACGCGTGCTCAGACAAATCAACCAGAAAATCGTATCGTGGTCAATGAAGCAGTTATCACATTTTCATACTTCATTTGCGTTTTAATATTACGTAAATTCTGACGAAATATCAGTTGCTTGATCTAATTGCTACGTTCCATGCTGTTTTCTCATGCTTTTATCCTCGTTACTGCACGAGGGATGAATTTTGTGAAACAAAATGTTGGACGGAGTTGCTATCGCACATGAACGGTACACAAATACGCACACGCATATCATTACAAGACAATATAAAAATTTGCTTAAAACGATCATAGCCGTGCTGAAAGTGGAAAGATGGCTGGAGGAACTTCACGACAGAAGGCGTTTGATCGAGGCCTCGTTTCGTAGCAGAAAGACGCAGCTGGAGCAGTGCCTGGCCCTCGCCCTATTGGCGACCGATCTTCGTGATCTCGAAGAGATCCTCAACGATAGAATCGCTGCCTTGTCGAGTAGCTGCGATCAACTTGGCGATTCCTCGTCGAGCGCGGAATTACTGCTATTCGAGCTGAAGAAATTACAGGCCGAGGCAAAGGTATGTCTAATAACACCGCTTACCGTTACATTATATTCGATCTGTAACTAATACGATGCAATTATAAATTCTTTCGAAGTAAAAAGTATGACGAGCCACTTCCTACCGGTTACGATATCATTCTCACGATCAGTTTTCTCGATTATGAATCACGAATTTCCTTTCGTTTAACCTACATTCCATAATTAACAATTCTGCAATACATTGGCTTGTTCGGGAAGTATCCCCTACTTTCCAAACAGATTGCTTTAATCATTATTTTTTTTATATTTATAAATATAAACAATTTTATTTGGATGGGAACATTCCGAACGACCCAATACAATATAATCAAATGGTGGTCTTGCGTCTCGATTAAAGCGAAACAAGATTTCTCGAGGTACCTGTGCTTCTACGCATTTATTTTATATTCTCCCGATCACGTAATAAGGTGGTAACTCAAAACCTCGACCGTACCTTGACGATATCTCGATGCTAAGATTGCGTGTTTACGTCTTTCCGCGTTGTTATCGTCTCCCGTAGGAATTCCAGGACAGGTCCATCAAGATAACGAAATCGACCGAACAATTGGTGTCGTCGGGACACTTCGCCGGCGAACAAGCGACGGAGCAAGCTTACGCCATCCTCAGTGCCGCCGCAGACTACGTCAACGATTTGGATCAGTACGAAACGCTGCTGAACAGGGCCGTGACCTTCTTCGAATTGGCACGATCGGTGAGCACTGAAATTCGTACGAAAACCATTAGGTCTACCGGAAAGCTCCGTTAAATGTCATCTCATATGTGCTTGGTATATGCGTGAAAAGGTGGTTAAGAACGACGGGAATTGAATTATCAGTAACTTTTTTATTTTTTTTTATTTATTATTATTATATTATATCTAATATAATATAATATATATATATTAGACTTTCCGAAACAACAAACGACAAATTTCTTTTGTTTAACGAATTTACTCGCTGTAACTTTTGATATCAAAGTTCCTACAACGCAATTCTTGTTACTAAATCCAGTAACGTGCCCAACGAAGATCGTCTATCAAGGCTATTTCTCAATTTTTTTCCCCCAACAGGCAATCACGAAATTGGATCAACTGGAGATACAGTTGGTCACGACGGAGCATCCACCGTTCTCCGTACGATTGGCGCGATTTCACGCACAGACCGTCGGCACCATAGAGGACGTCACTTCAAAGCCATTGACGGAAGGATACGCCTTGTTGGATATCACGGGAAGAGGAGCGCCGGGTGCCGAGGTCAGATCCTGTGATTAATACCAGTGTTAATAATTAGTCTGTCTGCCTGTCTCGTGGCGCGTCAAACGTAATTTCCGATGAATGACGAGTTCCCTTCTTTTTTTAACCGTTGCTCTTGCTATTAGGTGGTGTAATATGAAATGTCGAATTTCGTAACGTCATTCGTGAATTGATTGCTGAAGTGATTAGATGTATGTATAAAAGTTTTAATTTTTTTGTGCTTCTTTAAAGTACCGACAGTACTTACTCCTTGGGTTATCGTCATCTTTTTTTATAATTTTACATTTATTTACAGTATTTAAAATTTAATTTTTGCTGTTCTTTGAATAATACGACATTTTATGATGACACAGACGGAAAAAGTTCCAATCGACGTTCCAATTGCCATTGAAACGAACGAAATAAATAGAAAGCTTATTCTGAAAATTTTATATCCTGATTTTGTCGACAGGGTGTGAAACGCACAGTAGAGGAACTGGAGAACCGTAAGATCAGCCTTCTGGAGCGTTGCACAGCGCACGAGGAGGAAAGCCTCGAGATCTCGAGAATGATAAACGTTTTTCTGGACAAGCACGAGGATTTGAACGCCTGGCTGATCAACATCGCCGAGGCGTTCCTTCAAGGGCATCAGGACATGGGTAGCGACCTGCCGATGGCCAAGGATTTCTGTCGACTTCATCGTCAGTTGGTCAACGATCTTGACAAACGCACGAACGAGGTGGATCATCTGGAGTTCGAAATCCTACCGATCCGCGAGCGCCTCGACGAAGCGCAGAGATCAGAATTTCAGAGCAAGGTCGCCGCTCTGCAAGAATCCTGGTCGAGGACGAAGGATTTGGTCGTTTGTAGGATCGATCTCGGCTCGTTGTATGCTCAATTTCACGAAGTGGCCGAGGAGCTGGCTAGAGAGCTCGAGACCTTCGAGAACGATTTGAAGCAACAAATCGACATCCTAGACGAGAAGAGAATCGAAAATTTGGGAAGGAAGTGGAAGGCGCTTCAGCCGCTTTATGTCAAACTCACGGGCGCTGGAAGAGCGTTCTTGGATGCATCTAGATCGGTGATCTTAATTTTCTATAATAATATCTTTATAAATATTTATCTTATATAAAAGATATATAATATCTTCTTATTGGGTTAAGTAAGAAGTTTTTTCGTACGAAGATGATGAATTTCGAACGGAAGATTGTATCAAGAAATTCCTGTTAACAACTTTTACCCACGAAACTCAATCTTCGTATTCAACCTAATACGTTTCGCTGTTTCTACAAACGCATGTAGATCTTCGAGATTAATTTTCTATAAGCTTCTTATTAGCTTAAGTAAAAAGTATTTTGAAAAGTATTTCGAACGATGAATTGTATCAAGAAATTGCTGTTAACGACTTTTATTCACGAAACACGCATTTTTTACTCAATCCAATACGTTTCGCCGTTTCTGCAAGTGCATGTAGACCATCAAGGAAAGTTCGTACGTATTTCAGATCGATGATCCTTATTTGGACGTCCCGAGAGCTTGCTTGTGCGTGCAAACGTTGCTGGAAAAGTTCGCCGGCCGACAATTGACTGTCACTGAATCGTGGGAGAAGTGGCAAACGACGATCGAAATTTTAAAAGAGCGACACATCGAACAGAAAAGAAAAATCGAAGAAAGTACAAGAGTGAGTGCATTTTCTCGAAAGAAAGATATCTGCCCTTAACGTATATGCGTCTTATTTCACACGACACATTTTTACAGACTTTGGAGTGGGTTTCCAAGTTTGGAGAGCAATTGTATCCCGTCATAACGTCTCAATCGTCGAGGGTGGAGAGCGTCCTTCAGGACTTGGAGAGTTCGAAACGTCGCATACTTCCGGAATTAAACAAAGCCGTCGAGGAATTAGCTTCCAGAATCAAGAGTATCGATATTCTTGCTCAAAAAGGTAATGAAAAGATTCGGCGAGACGCGTTAGCGCTCGCCTTAGATTATATCAATAATCTAAACGTTGAAGTATCAAAGGTTGAATAATCTTAGGATAATTATGATTGTATAAACTCTTTCCATACCATCGACATCGCTTATTTTTATCGCATTTGTGTTAGGTGAAGTACAAGTCGACGAGCATATCTCCAGGAAACTATCGCAGATGCACGAACATTTACGTACCACCGCCAAAAGTTACGAAGAACTCTTGTCGATCCTACTCTCGATTTTCGACACCCTTCAGGAGGTAAAATGTCACTTAAGATTTCGAAAATTCACGAAATTCCGTTCGACGTGGACAGAGATTAAATTTAGGGTAGATCCAAACGATTCGACATAACGAATCGTATCTATTAGGTTGTTCGGAAAGTAATTTCAAAATGAATTAAACTTGAAGCGTGATAAGAGTACAAATTTTAATTTCAATTTAAATGTATCGCAATCACGTCGTCGATCTCACGGATCATTAGCCGCATCCATAATCCTATCTCACTGTCTAATTAAACCGTGTTAATTAAGACGCAATTGTTTCCATCCCTATCTCACTCAAATACTGAACGGTTCACAGTTGACACGTACGCTACATGCAAGTACGTTCAGTTATTGTACCGATAGCGAGATATATTATAGTGAAAAGTCAGTTCTATGACGTGTACGGTTTCCTATCTCAACTCAATTTAACAGGCTAATACTCTTCTGTCAGCAGTCTCACGCGATCTTCAGTTCATCCGAACAACGATAGCAAAATGTTGGGTTACCTCATAAATAATGCGGTTTCTTCAATTGCATAAATAAAAGTCGAGGAAAGAGGGGATTAACTACCCACGTCAATTTGCTATAAATGCAGATAGTAAACATAGCTTCTTTGTATTTTTAGTGCAAATTTTGAAGAGTGCAGTTCGATGAACGCTTATTTTAAATTTTCCAATTTTAAAAACCACGTTATTTTTGGGCCGACCAGTACTATTACCAGCCACGCATAATCTGAACTCGCGCTCTCGCATCACACGTACACTGACACGCACACGTATATCCTCGCATGGAGAATAAATCGACGTGCTTCCGTTCAAGGTGGAGCGTAGAAAAGAACAGGTCAGAGCGCATGCGGATCGCGTAACATCCTGCAGGAGGTTGCTCGAGGTGAACGAGATCGCGAGCGACCTTGAAACGTCGAAACGCTCCATCACGGAATCATTGAGGCACGTGCAAGCGGACATCGAGGCGGCCTTGATCAGAATCAAGCAGCAGGAACCACCGGACGCGGCGATCCAGGACACGGAGAAGTTGAAGCGCGCACTGAACGACGTCGTGGTCGACTTCCATTCTTTCACGGAAGAGACGTCGAGGCGTCTCGAGGAGCACCGTCGCGTTTGCACGTTCGCCGAGGATCTCGAGCGCATCGACTCGGATCTGCGAGAGTTGGGCGATCGCGTGAAGAATGTCGATGCGAAATCGCACGAGAATCTTCAAACAGCGAGGTCATCCTCCGTTGGTTTCGACCAGTTCGAAAAGACGATGACGGTGAGTTCGTTTATCGAGTTGAGAATCGTACCTACGATCGTTAGCGTTCTTAACACCAGATTGCCCGAGATTTAGTATATTCCGATATTGCCTGAAAGAAGTCAAAATGACTTCTTTGTAAAAGAATAACTAATTCGTACAAAATATTTAAAATTAATTATTAATGTTATTTTATATTATTTAAAGTCACATAATATATTATTAGTAAATATTAAATAATAAAGAAAATTTACTTCGCTTAGAAAACGGAAAATAATGTTTTCCAGATACGACAAAGCAGTCAAAATGACTTCTTCGGGCAATCTAGCGTTAATGGCTGTTTTTTCGTTGAAAATCGCGATTTGCTTTCTTTTAACGCGTTAGAACGAGCACGTGGTACACGTGATAATAATATCCTTCTTTTTTCATTTCGATTATTGATGTTCGTGGATCGTATTTCTTGAAATGTTATTAAGGAAATATTATTATTTAAAGAATTATGTGTATTAGGTCGCGTAATATTAAACGTTGGATTACTCAAAGAAAAAGAAACACACCAGGTCTAAAATATGTAAGAGACCGTTCCACAGGAAAAACGTCCAGTTCAGTCGCTTTTTCCTTTACACATAAAGTTACAACATACGTCTTTATACTATTGCTTTTAGCACGTCCACTGTTTATACCATGTACAATCCTTTGAACAAACCAATCAATATATTCTAACAATCTTTAATTTTTTAAACTTTTAAACATAAACATAATCGTTTCAAAAATGAATTCGCGAATGATGAATGATCTGACATTTTGTATTATATGGATTAATAATTATTACGATTTTATGAGTATTAAATATCCGTATTTTCTAGACTTTGGAAGAGAGAATAGAGACGTTCGTGAGGAAAACGGAGGAGACCATCGTCACGACGATGCCGCATATCAGGAACGATCTCATTTCCCTGAAGGAAAGATGGCGAGAACTGAAGGCATGCATGGACGAAACTAAGAGGCGATTGTTACTATGCATTCAATACTTCGAATTGTTGGAGGAAGCGAAGGAGTGGAACAGAGAAGGTGGTAAATTGCTGATAGTTATCACGAGAAAGGCGACCAGCGTGAAACGTCCGCAAGAAGTGATCGAATTGCTCGAAGAAATTGAAAGGTATCTGAAGCCGGGAGAGCAGAATCAGGAAAAACGAGTCGAAAGGCTGAAAGAACTCTCGACGATAATTTTTGGTAATTATTTAAACGCTTTTCTCTACGATGAACGCGCAATTTTCGTAATTAACCTAAATTAATCGCCACAAAACAATTACTGGTAATTAATGTTACGTTTTTACATCCAACCAAAAATTCATACAAAAAAAAATATAAACCTCAAGAATAATTTAAATAACTTGTATCTCGTCTTCAGTACATTAGCATACATATTATCCGATCGATGAGAATTTTTTGGGAAGGGTAAGCAAAAATTAAATTTGTATCGACGTTAATTTTAAGCATATTTGAACCCGCGTTCATGGCAATAAAGAAACGGGAAAAACTGTAAACATCGTTGCTTAACTAGATTATTTATTCCGCGGCAAGCTATCCAGAAATCAGTCAAGAAGAAAAAAGTCAAGAATTGCGTCGAGTAACGATATTTTTTTTAGGTCTATCGGCACTCTTGCCCTTCTTCGTTATTCGCGTTGCTTATGTTACGTCGTGTTGCTCTTATAGAACAAATAATCTCAATAATAAAAGAAAACCGTTCCTTTCTCCCAGAGACCGAGAGACTGCCGCAGTTCAACGAGGTGATCGTCGAGAATCGCCAGATGTTGGACTCGTTCGCGGTGATATCCTCGGAGCTGCGCACTCTGGTGCAGAACTTGCAGAACGCCGAGGAACTCCGCGAGAAGATGAGAGCCGAGAAATTGGAAGCCGAAGAGAAGCTGCACGCGGCGAAGGCGGAAATGGTCGCGGCGGAGGCCGCCAGACTGGAAGCCGAGAACGCGAGGATGATCGCGGAAAAACTCGCCGCGGAGACATTGGAGCGCGCAGCGATGGAGGCGCAACGTTTAAAAGAGGAGAGATCAGAGAAGTTCGGTGCTCGTAAGGTCGCGGAGCCAGCTTTGTTCTCCGTATCAGCGCAGACGGAAAATATCGCTACCACTGACGAGAGAATCATTCAAGAAACGGTCACATCGGCTGTCACAACGAAGAAGATTCATATATTAGAAAAGGTTAGAGACGCATTTAGCCTCTAGTTCGCTTAGAAAATTTAGAACTCTAAGATTAGATGAGTCTATTAGGAGCTATATAGGTATATTATTATATATTTATATTATGTATACATATATAGGGGCGCGCGCTGCATCATGCTTAAATTGGAAGAATGCCTACAAAACTGTCGAAGTTGTTGTGAATTGGATAGCTTAGTATACTAAAGCATTTCACGAAAAACACGAAGATCCGAGTTCGAATCCGGGGTCACTCAACGCTCGACTTTTTCGTAGGCATTTCGAGAAGTTATATATTTATATATTATATATAGGAAGATATAAATAACAATTGTACGAATATATGTATGAATTACGTGCACAAGAGAAATCGTAAGCGATGCACATTGCAGGAGACTAAATTTTCCATTGAAAACGAAACCTTTAAACAGGTACCTTATTAAGCAAGGAGTACCTGTATTTCTAGGATTGACTGGCTTATAAGTTATATTTAGCGAGGCAGTTGCATTAATTTTGATTGAAAGAGAAACTTTAGAAGTGGTTTGAACGTTGCAGACGGAAACGGAGAAAATGGTGCCGATCGTGGAAAGAGAGCCTAGCCCATCGAAAAAAGTAGTGATCGAAGAATCGTTGAAAGAGTCCCTTCGAGATACGAGACAGGAAGAAGCTAGACCGTCGCTGCCAGCAGAATTTACGGTTCCTCTGAACGACGCGACTGTTCAGGAAGGCGAGAGATTCACGTTTGAGTGTCGTTTGATCGGACATCCGACACCGGAAGTAATCTGGTACAAAGATGGCATTTCAATTTTGAATAATCCGGATTACCTTACGACCTATCATCACGGCATTTGCACTTTGACCATCGAGGAGACTTTTGCGGAGGATTCCGCGAAATTCATCTGCAAAGCGTTCAATGATCTTGGATCCGCGGAGACTTCGGCTATTCTCACTGTCAAAGGTAACCTTCCCTCGATTCTAATATTTTTTGGGCTTTCTAATACTCAAAAGTTTTGTTTTACGTAAGTTTAAAAGTACATATGTATGAGCGTTGAAAGAAAGAAGCGCGTCTATCGTTTCTTTCTTTTTTATAAATGATTAAAAACTTACGATAAATTCATAGAAACGGCGCCCGAAGAACAACCGAGTCCCCCGGTCTTTGTCAAGGAACTTCAACCGTGCACGACGATAGAAGGTTCTTCGTACAGATTGGAATGCACTGTCAAAGGTAATCCACTGCCAACGGTGCAGTGGTACAAAAAAGAGACCAACATCGACAATTCTCCGGATTACATCATCACTTACAACAATGGAGATGCTTGCTTAAAATTCGAAGAAATATTTTTGGAGGACAAAGCATCGTATACCTGCAAAGCTACGAATCGATTGGGTCATGCGTCCACGACAGCTTTTCTCGATGTGGAACGTAAGCAACTTTTACAATCTTAAATAATTAACAATTGAAAGTATTTCTGATAAATTAAAATATCGCGAGGTGATTGTTTTCATAAAATCATTCAATTACATATAAGTGTCGGCGAAATACGAAATATTTATGTGTTTCTCTAAATGTATTTAACGATTAAAATATTTAGAATAATAACTTTATTATTTTATCGGTTCTTTCGATACTCTGGAAATTAATACATATTTTATTTTTATTTGAAACAATTATAGACGAATATAGTATGATTGATGATTAGACGTCATCGAGATTGCAACATACGTTTCGATAGATCGTTTTTTTATATTACATTTGACCACTAATTACAGCGACAGGAGCGTCGACCGAGAAACCGTATTTCGTGACACCTTTATCGAATGCCATGGCAAGGGCGGGACAAAGAGTGAAACTCGAATGTGAAGCCGTAGGAAATCCCTTACCACAGTTGACTTGGTCGCACGACGGTAAACCGATCGAGGAAACAAGCAACATCAAGGTAAATGAAAACATGTGTTAAAGATGACAAAAATCAAGCGTACCTAGGAAAATTTCTTTTTTTGTAAAGCTTAAAAGTAAAAATTTAAAGTAAAGCATAAAAATAATTACATATTTTTAAATTATTCTAATTTTAGAAATAGATTTTATTCATTTACAAAAAAAATATTGTATTTGTTCGCGAACCTTTCTAATCATTATCGTTGTTTAAATATATTCACGAGATAGAAAAACATCGAACGTATATTAAATAAATATTTTAATACTATAACAACATATATTAAAAGCTATTGATTTATGTTATCTACTTTGCATTTAAGAATATACCCTATCGTGGTATAGCTTAAAAATTCGGGATGCGTACACTCGAAACCAAATACACATCGAACGATACATACAACCCAATTTCCAATATTTCCATCGTTATCGCCTTTAATTCTCCGTAATTGAATCATCGACGTTTCGTGACGGAGAGCGCAGTCGTATATTATCAACGAATTTTTCTCTTTGAATATCGATGAATTTTATTCGCGAGAATATATCCGCGCGTGGACAGTCGTATAACGAGTAGTTATTTTTAGCTAGTATTTGCACGCGTCGAATTCGAAATAGAGCAACGAGAAAAAGCGAAAAAGCGAATCGTAAAAGAGAAAAGCAGGAGCGTAGACGAGCGGAAGGTACGCGTACCCTGACGATCGTGGTGTGACTTTGCGCAGATACAGACGAACGGCGGCCGTACGAACTTGATCGTGTCGGAAGCCTTTCCTAAGGATGCTGGATGTTACACGGTGACCGCCAGTAACAACGTGGGCGAAGCGAGCGTGTCCTGCAACGTGTCGGTGAAAGGGCGACTCCCGCACGAAACGAGCGATTCGGAAATGGCTTGTAGCGACATGGAACCGACGGAACCGAAGATCCAGCTGCCACTGAAGGACCTGAAAGTACTCGAAGGGCGCACGGTTAGGCTCGATTGCGTGATTGTCGGTCAACCGGAACCCGAGGTACGTCGTTTATCCGTTCCTTCAATTTATCTTTCGACTTCGAGCGAGTTTCGTTTTACAATAATGTAGAAACGCCATACTTGAGAAATAAATACAATAAATATACCTACGAGAATGCCAACATCACGACATTGAATGGCATTGTCTTGAAACAATTATAACCTACGATATACCAACGAACACAAGACGTTTTTTCTCGCGGTTTAAAGCGGTTCGAACGAATTACATTTTGATACTCCGAAGAGATCTTCAATTTGGATGAATTTACTCGTTATATTGCCATCGTTTGCGATAGTAATTATTATTGTTGTTATTGTCATACCAGGTGATTTGGTACCACGACGATCAGCCGGTCAAAGAATCCGCGGACTTCCAACTGCTCTTTCAGGGTGACAAGTGTTCCTTGGTGATCCACGAGGCTTTCCTGGACGACGCTGGCGTATACAAAGTAGTTGCTATCAATTCGGGCGGTGAAGCGTCTAGTCAGTGTGCGTTGCACGTAACACGTGAGTAGATCGTTCTTAATCTTCCAATCGACTTCGAAATATCCGTCGCGAGGAAATACGCGCTAATCCTTCGCTTCAGCGGTGTCCAACCTGTCAACGCAAGTGGATCGAAGCCAGAGGAAGACCGTCGAGACTATCGTGGTCGGTTCACCCCCGAAATTCATCAAACTGCCAACAGATTCGTTGGTCGCCGAGGGCGAAGATGCAGTGTTCGAATGTTCGCTCACCGGAGAACCGATCCCGGATATAAGATGGTACTCAGACAGTGGAGAGATCGTGGAGAACGATCGAATAGCGGTGAGTCGTCGAACGAACGTTCCGGCAGGTCGAACGATATTACATTAAGCGTAAAACGGCAATTATGCGACTATTGAACGCGAATCGAGCGAGTAAAACGCGATATAATGGAGAAGACTGGATCCGTTATTCCGTAACATCGAGTTACGATCGAACGATGTAATAATGTCAAACGCGATTGTAACCGTGACTAATCAGAAAAATCCTTCGACGTAGTCGTAATTCTCTGCGCGTTCCGTTCACCAGCTGATTTTCTTGGCATCTTCGTGTCTCGTCGATTTTAATATAGTACATTGCCGACGAGACGCGTTTTTTATTCCTCAAACGTAGAAAACAGTACACGCGAATCGACGTTATTTCCATTTAATTTTTCCCAGTGCTTCTCCATGAACGGGAACGTTTTAATAATTATCGCGTTAAAAAGCGACATTTAGCATCGTCGATAATCGTGCCAACCGATTTTTAATCAAGATTTCGCGTAAAATCATATTCCAAAATCGCTTCGCTCGGTGCATTTGTATTTAATTTAATGGGTGTGTCGAAATGAAACTTCGGTTTTTTTGTTAAAAATTAATTTAGAAAATTGGTCGAAGATATTTTACCGAATTGCCGTCGTTTGCTGTAACTTTTTCCCGATTTTTTGGTAATTTGCCAATGCCATCGTGATAAAAGTGTTCAGCTTTTGATGCGATCCGTTCATCGAGTCTTTTTTTGATTTCTTCGAAATTGATGAAGCGCTCTTGGACAAGTGCACGTGTCATTGATCGAAACAAGTGATGGAGCCAAGACTGCTGAATACGCCGTGTCTTAGACTGATTTGCAACATGTGGCCTAATATTGTCGTGCAGCAAAATGACTCTACCGTGTCTTGTGGTGCATTTTGTTCGTTTTTCAACCGATGCATGGTTCAAATAGTAACCGTTTCACCAGTTCGTAGTAGACCACGCCTTTCTGATCCTACCAAATACACATTTTTCACGTTTCACAAGTCTCTCATGTTCACACCATACGCTTCTTAATACGTTCACGCTACAATTCATCTTTCTCTCCCATGGGCGGCTACTTTTGGAGCGCTTTGCTTTATCGGGCGGCGCCGAATTAAGGCGACAAATCTGGAGATTTTTTTAGTTACTAAACGGACCAAGTTGTTGATGGTGCGCACTACCTGATGAAACCAACAAGTGCGAGCCATCGATGATACACACCGTGCCAATGCATGCCTCAAATGCTCGGAATTTGGTTAATAATGCGACATATTATATAATATTTAGAGCAAAACAAAATACGTTGTTTAAACTCTTACGAATCGACACACGATATTACTAAATTTTAAAGGCAGACTGCCAGTCCTTCTAAACTTGACAACTGTCGATGACACGGAGTACATGGCTTACGAGTGATGCCAATACTCAGAAAATCGAAGTTTCATTCCGACACATCTGTTAGTATAGATCGAAAATCTGTGGGAACCTTAATTAATTTCCCAGTATACTGTCAACAATGCGTAAAGAGCAGTAGTCTCGTTTTAACGTTTCGATCATCGTGGATCCGCGATCGATTACGGCGGGTAACGCGATAGCTGCTGAACGGCGAGACTAGTTTCGAAATTGTGACGTGATTCGCGTAACTCGCGACGGATCCATTCTTCGTCATAATCGATCATACGATCGCAGATAAAGCAGAAGGAGGACGGAACTGGCACCTTGAGGATCTCATCGGCCGTACCGGAGGACAAGGGTAATTACGTGGTCAAGGCGACGAATCCGCACGGAGAGGCGAAAGCGTTCGCCCGGCTGGTCGTCCGATCTCTCGGCGATTTTCGAAGGAAGGAGGAATTCGTCCAGATGGAGGAGAGGTTGATACCGCCTAGCTTCAAGGAGCAATTCGAGGATAGGCGAGTGCCAGAGGGCGTCTCCACGAAATTTGAGTGCATCGTCACGGGCAAGCCCTCGCCAAAGGTGCGTATTTATCTGCCGATCGATTGGTCCTCGCGTGTATGTACGTTCTTGGCTGTGTTACGTTCAAGGAACGGAGTCATGTCGAGATAAAAGTAACGTCAAAATTTGGTTTCCTTTTACGTCTAAACTTTATTCGTTCACTTGTGGTTAATTTGCCAAATTTTATCTATCGATTCATCCATGCGTCTATCACGATTGATTGCCGTACGACGTTGTGTCGTGTTGAGATAAAAGTAACGAAAAATCCTGTTTCGTTTCATGTCTAAGCTTTATTCGTTCACTTACGCTAAATTTGTCAAATTTTACCGAGTCCTTCTCGCGTGTATCACGACTGGTATTATAACAGGTTGCTGTACGACGTTTTATCGTGAAACTAGATCGTGTTCAGGTAAAAATAACGATAAAATCTTGTTTCATTTCATGTCTAGTCGTTCGTTTTCTTAGGATACATTTGTTAAATTTTATCGAAAGCTCCATGCGTGTAACACGACTGGCTGCCGTACGACGTTGTATCGTGCAACAAGATCGTGTTATTTTATACACAGGCTTCATTCATTCGCGTACAATAAACTAGTCAAATTGTCATCGTTTAACACGCTATCTACTGAATATTTCTTTTTCGCAGATACCGTGTATTTTATTTGAATTATTCTTCCACGTTAGTTTTCGATATTTGATCGAAATGACCATTGTTCATCGAAACGCCAATATCAAAGACTTTTTTTTATCTTTCTCTCTCTCTCTCCCAGCTTTTTTCGTTCCACTAGCACTAGAAGCGATTCGGACGCCTATGCGAATCATGCTTAACGAAGCAACAAACCGTTGCGATTATTATTTTAAACAGCACTAATCGATTCGCAAAGGTCGCTCAAAAGTCTGGCGCGAATCGAAAAACATCGAACGTGTCCCGGAATCGCAACGATCGGCATGGCTCGGCAAAAGACCAAGAGAAAGAGAAACAGACGATAGATAAGCACCGAGGAAAGGGAGAAAGAGAGAGCGACGAAATCGCGGTGTCGTTTGGAATCAAGGTGGGCGAATCAGTATCGCGTTGGAAGTCGCGACGAATGCGCAAACAACGACGTCGACGGCGTCGAGACGCCACGATTGGTCAGCCTGTCAGCCGGTAGAGGAGCCAGCCGACGGTCTAAGAGTAATTCCGTGGCCAGCAGAGAGTTATATTTAAACCGAACGCGAACAATGTACCTAATGTGAGAATTCGTCGGGTACAGCGACGTCCGCCGAAAGTCCGGGAAATTGTTGAGGCGAGACCAACCGATTTTCGTTTTTCTCGTTCACATCGAGCGACGATGACAATTTCGAGAGGGAGTCTATGAAGCGACGAAATATTCGTGAGTATCGCGTTTTTTTTTGACGTGCGTTTCTTTCGTTTTTGAGGAATTAACGGTGCGATCATTTCGAGTTTCATCAAAAATGCGATTAGTCGGTTCTGAATAGACCGTTGACCGTTTCAAGGTGAGCCCGTTCATGTTCAGCTCGATTTCTCGAATCGAAGTACGCGTATCGACCGAACGACGGTAAAGATTGACGTGAAATCCCTTCGTCCCTTAGAGTTCAACAGTAAGTAAGTTTGAGCGTCGGAAAAGCGACGAGTTGGTTCTCGAGAGACGTTCGTCGTTTTGAGGTGAACTCTTTCGAGTACAACGCGATTTCTCGACTCAAAGTACACCTCTCGATAAAACGTCAGTAACGATTGATCTATTGGGGTGTGTTTTCGTCGTGCAATCCTTTTATTCCTATGGATTGAACAGTGGGATAATTTTAAGCATCGAAAAAGCATCGAGTCGGTTGTCGAGAGATCGTTCGTTGTTTCGAAATGAGCGCTTTCAAGTACAGTACGATTTTTCGACTCAAAGTACGCCTCTCGATCAAACGTCAGTAACAATTGATCTATTGGGTCGTGTTACGACATGCAGTCCTTTTGTCCTTATAGATTCAACACTGAGATAATTTTGAGCATCAAAAGAGCACGATTTGACTCCTCAGATATCATTAGAAGTTTCGAAGTGAGCCCGTTCAGATTCAAGCACAATTTCTCGAATCAAAATACTTGTACCGATCGAACGTCTCTTCGAACGTCAAGATTAAAAATCTCTTCTTACAGGCAAACTTCTTACGTAAAATTAAGTTTACCAAGCTGTGGATTCAGAAATCAACGAATTCCCAAATAATCTTTTCGAACGTCTACATTAAGTTCATTGTACGTTCGAATTATATTTAACATAAAACATAATTTTCTATCGTGGCGGAAAATTGCGTTTTTGTATCGTATTTCGCCAATAAGAGAATTTTCACAATGAACTACGAAGCATGCGTTCAATTAAGTGAAATTTCCTTTCAGATTCAATGGCTGTTCAACGATAAACCCGTTCATGGGAAGGACTTCTTGGTATCGGTGAGCGGCGATCGGCAAGTGCTGACGATCCCGGAGACCGGAAACTCGCATGCTGGTGTCGTTTCGTGCGTGGCGGAGAACGCTGCCGGTCGAGCCATCTGCAACGCCAAAGTAGACATCGGTGAGTCTTACCGAATCGTAATCAAAGCTCTAAATGATGATATCTGTCGACGGTAATCGTCTCGTGATTCATACACAAAGTACGAGTCGAAGGATTTAAGAAGTTCGTTAACCACTAAAAAATTCGCTCTTGGTTCAAGACGATTGATTTTGATAACGTTGTTCGATAGCACGTGCGTCTTGCCTTCGTGCGTGTCTCACAACGACTACGCGATCGTTCGAAAATCGACTATTTAAATTTCGCGCGCTTTTGGACACGATAGCTCAAGAAATTCGCGGTCGTTGCTTTGCTTAACGCGTTATTCGTAAATTTGAAAACATTCGCTTGCGGATAATTGAATTGTCGATCGCAATTAACACATTACCGATGTAAAACTGACAAATCGCGGTAACGAGACACCATGATTAAACAGTGAAGTGCAATTTGTATCGTCTAAATGTCTGTCGTAGAAGTAATTTAGATATCGATTTTAATTATTTTTTTTAATTGCTAGATTTGTTTCTATTTTGTTTTATTTATTTATATATTTTATTTATTATTTATTTTTATTTTTATTTGTATCTTATATATATATTATATATATATATATATAAATAATACATTATTATTTATATATTATTATAATATAAATTTAAATGCTAGAATAACAATATTTTATTCTAGCAACGCGTCATCGTTATGATTCAATCTTTAATGATATATTCAATGGTCATAACAATTAAAATGATATAATTAATCGTAATTAATTCATCACAAATTAGTTTAGTTACCGTTAAAGTTACCATTCGATCATAGTTTAAATAAATACATTCATCGCACGAAGTTCAATCGAAAGCTTTTCTGGACAAGATTAACGGTAAAAGATCAATGAAACCGCCGTCATGATGCTGATGTGATCAACATTCGTGAATCGTATTGACAACGATCTATGATTAAGGATCTCAGCCTCTTCATCCATCTCATTTTTTTCTCATTTTTTCTCGGCGACTGTATCGCGTTGCAGTCGTTGGTGCATGCCCAAACACCGTGGAAAAGCTCGCAACGATGCCACGAGTTATTAATAAGCGTATTTCCGAGCCGCGCGATGGGAGAAGCTTTTCATTCACGACTTCGCCGGCCTTCGGTCGCGCGGGAAGAGACGAGGGTGAAAGTAGAGGCAAAAGGTTCGAAGGAGAAAATCGAAGGAACGGATCGTCGAGAGACGTCGTCCTGATGCGGCGTCTAGAGGGACAAAATGGCTGAAAATGACACGACAGCAGCTGCTCTCTCAGAAATTCGATCGCGTCTCTCTGTACCTTCGCTCTCTATTTTCACGTTCGAAATCGTCCCACGTTCACTCATCGCTACCCGCGAATATGCGAATATCACGACGTCATTTCGGTTGATCTGGATGAACTACGAGCGGGCGTCTTCGAACAACTCGAGGTAAAATCCTCCGGTAAAATATAAGATATTAGGTCATTCCATAAATAATATGATTTTTTTTTTTAATTGCATGAACTAAAAGTTGGAGAGGGAGGGGATAAACTGCCAGCATCAATTTGCTGTAAAAGCAGTTGGTAAATTTATCTCTTTCTTATTCTTAGTGCAAGTTTCGAAGAATGTAGTTACATGAAGGTTTATTTAAAATCTGTCAATTTTTAGTGTATGATCCGATATATTTATACCCGCCTCAAATTCTTTCTAATATTGAACTTGAATGTCTTTTATCTAGAACTAACATTCTGTGCTCGTTCTTGTCCTTTTTTATCATTTGATAGAATATATTGTTTATGCGTTTATTTTAAATTTGTCAACTTTAAACGTCGCATTATTTATGAAACGACCCAATAATTTACCGGAGAATTTTACCACGCGATATTCGAATACGCTCGCTCGTAATTCATCGAACTCATCCATAATTACGCGCGCTCACGTCGTCTTGCGATTGACGTTTCTCCTCGGCGAACGTCACTAGCAACTGGCATTTGCAGCGTCGTATTTTTCATCACTCTCGAGGCAACGGCTTTTCACGCGAGATAACGCGATTTTCTTATGTCATCATCGGTAAAATTAAAATTGTCCTCGTGGGTCGAATAACGAAAATCTAGGAATTTCGATGCTCTTCTTATACAGGGGAACGACGTTATACACTGGACTTATACGTCAACGACTTTGGACGAATCAGTACTTCCATATTCCTATCGAAAGGGATTTTTTTCATTCGTTTGAAATTTGTACTATCTCAGAGTTGATAGAATAATTATTTGAATATTTATTTTATGTCAAATAACAATGGCAATATGATTGCGGATGAACAGTGATTAACGGAATTCGACCAATGGACCGTTAAAGTTAGCGATAATAGAAGTCGTAATAAACGTAAAATGTAAAAAGAAGTGACGAATTCTTTCTTTCGTTTGCGCGACATCTTCGTGCTAGATTGGTACAAATTCGCAATGCTCATCTTCCTAAAATAATGACCAATTCATCGTATCGTTCGACATGAGCAAGCGTCGCACCATTTGAAAGGGGTCTCGAGTGCGAAACTTATTTATAGTCTTGAAATAAGCGCGGTGCTATTTTTCCGCGAGTATACGGAAAAAGATCATTGATTGGCGACACGCGCTGCGATATGCGAAGTTGCTCGATTAGAATTTACTTATGCGAGGAACTGTAATTTGCACTTGATTCTCGGTCGAATCGAAGATAAACAATTTCATAGCATTTATGACCAAGAAGAGTCGGTAAGCCGTAAGATACTTATCCAAGATTAAAATTCTGAAAAAAAAATTATTTTTAACGTGTGTTTAAAAGAATTTTTCACGACAATTTGAACACCGACTCGAATGTTGATCGATCCTCATTTTGCAGTGTAATGCTGCACGATTGATACTACAGATCGTTCCGTTTGAAGTGCATTCTAATTGTTCTATGATTCTTATTATTTGAACAACCTTTTCAGCTCTTACAGAAACCAAGAAATGTATTAGGTCGTGCAATATAAAATGTCGGATTATTCAAAGATCAAATATTCAAATACCATTATACAGAATATTTGTAAAAATATCTGTAACAAAAATAAAGTAACTTAAATAGTACTGTTGTAACTTCAAAGAGACACGACAAAAAATATAATTTTTAGATATATTAGACAACTAACCGCTTCAACATTTAATTTACCGATGATGAAAAAATTAAGAATTGGACAGCGTAAAGTCACAATCCGCGTGGTCGTTACTATGGAAGACACGTGCTTCAAGACGATAAAAGCGTGAAAAAAGAGGGAGAAGCTGAAAATGGAGATGTCACCGCTAAATAATTGCTCGGATGCAATTTATTCGATCGCCGACCCTTTCTACGGCTTTGAAGCACTCGACGGGATAAAATTCTATCGCGAAAGAAGCGACGCCTCCGTTTTCAGAAGCTTCGTGCTGCTCAACGAATAAAGAAACGCTCTTATTTTTAACGATGGCGCGCGACTAAATAAAATGCCTTTTTCTTCTCTTTCGCCGAGGACGAAAAATCGTCGCTCGTGACTCACGACTAATATTAGGTAGCATCGTGCGATACGCATCTGCGACAATTAAAGTGACGTATCGCGACGCCCACCTGTGAGCGTTTGCGCGTGCGACTCCGACTCTGGACTTCTTTGCAATTTCGCGAAAGCTTCTTTCATCGTTAGCTCTCGTGCAAACAACGATACGAAGATTGCCACAATCGCGAAGGTATTTCTTTCTTTCTTGTTATTCTTTACGGGTGTACGAGGAAAGATATTCAACCGTCGGTTTCTAAGCTCGAATAGTCAGACTTTGAGCTTCTCTTTCAACGCCAACGTACGAAAGATCATCGTAAATACGTTCTTAGAACTGAGATCTAACTCGACCTCGTTGGATTTAGCACGACACCCGTCATTGTTACTTTCCTCGCGTATTAATTAAATAAATAATTTAGAATTTCGTTTCGACATGCACGCTCGGAAATATCGTTTCTAACTTCGTAGGAATTTCGGCTAAAGTGAAGACGCGTTAACTCGAATTTCTTTTTAACCTCTTAACCGGGGAATACAATTTTGTGAAACTCGTTTCACACTAGGAACTGTGCGATAAAAGAAATATAAGAAAATATATTTTATGTTGGAACGGACCACGGAAAATTCCGTTGTCGTTCAAACATTCCAGCTCGTGGGTGAGTAC
>JAITYT010001186.1:385819-399685 GCA_025433975.1 Liostenogaster flavolineata
GGCTAAAATTCACTCCCTTTCACTCGCACGCGCGTACACGCACACATGCACGCGCGTTTTACATGCAGAAACCGCGTTATTTTTGTCGGCACAAATACCCAGCACGAGGCCTGGTCCAGAGTCGCTAACCCAGGGAATCGAAGCGCGTCGTCTTCGGGAGGCTGAGCGCCCATCGAGTCTCGTTTCGACGGATCCCGGTGGATCTCGAACCGGCTCGCTTCGCACGGGCTCTTTTATCGCGTTATCGAGCGAAACAATTCAATTCGTAAGAGGAAGAGAAGGAGGAGGAAGCTTCGAGTCGCAAGCGCGCGTCGTCGTCTTCCTCGAGGTAAAAAGCGTCATGCGACTGCAAGGAGAGAGAAGAGAGGTACTGGGTGTCGTTGGTGTTGCGCTTGTCGTTGTGAATCGTTTCTCGTGCGTGTCTCTTGTGCGACATCGAAAGAAAATGAATCGACGTCTCGTACGATGAAACTCGATCGAGTGAGATAAAAAAGTATTACGATTGGAATGAAAGGATACGAAAGACTCTTCCGCTTTCTTTTTAAATAAATAGCGATGGTCGAGTTACTTTAGAGTGCAGCAGCTTTTCTTAGGCTAATTAGCGTTTCCGTGCTCTTAATTTTGCGTCATCGAGAGGAAACGTATGCTCGATGTAATCGCACCTTGCGATCGTTATCCTTTCCTTGTCGATCGTTTAAAAGTGTACGAATTCGAATCTAACCACGATGAGTAGGTGATGTCAACTTAAATCGGTGCTACTGATTTTCTAGTGGCGATTGAATGGATACCTCCTTTTTTGTGTCATCGAAAGGAAACGTATGCTCAATGTAATATCGTAGCATCTTGCGATCGTTAGTTTTTTCTTGTCGATCGTTTAAAAATATACGAATTCGAGTCTAACCACGATGAGTGGGTAGTGTCAATTTAAATCGGAGTTACCGATTTTCAAGCTGTGATTAAGCGAATTCCTCCTTTTTTGTGCCGTTCACCTAATGATCGTTCAACTTCTTTTATCGATCGTTTAAAAATGTACAAATTTGAACCTAATCAAGATGAGCGGCTGGTGTCAAATTAAATTGGAGCTACTAATTTTCTAACCGTGATTGAGTGGATATCTCCACTTTAGCGTTTCGATGCTTCTGACTTTGTGTTATCTAGAGAAATCATAATATAATTTCGATGTAATTGCGCCTTGCGATCGTTCGCTTTCCCTCGTCGATCGTTTAAAAACGAACGAATTCTAGTTTAACCACGATGAGTGGCTGGTGCCAATTTAAATCGGTGCTACTAATTTGCGAACGGCGATTAAGCGGGTACCTGCTTTCGAACCTGTTTCAACCGTAAATTAGATTTGCTTAGGTGGACTATTTTCGGACGACGACGCCGATTTGGCCACTTTCTTCGACGAGACCTGACCCATTTCTAAGCCGTGCGACCCACGTTATCGTTGATAAATCTTTCGTCAGCTCGACGTTTTTATTGAATACGATTTTACGAGTTTATTCGTCGCATCTACCGAGCCAACGATTTTTTCTTTCGACGATTCGAGCGACGTTCGCTTCCCAATTTCTTGAAATTCTCGAGTAGACGCCTACAGGATATCCATGATTAACTCGATCTATCCAGGACGCGTCAGTCGGTCCGCATTTCGCGCTCCAGATACACCGACTTGCATTCCCCGATCCGCCGTTTAAACGTATATATTTTGGTAGCTAGCCAAAACGCACGGTTTCTCTCAAGCAACGACAAGCTACGGAACGTGGTTAATCGAGAAGAAAAGAAAAGTCCTCTAATTCGTTAGATCTCGACGACGATTATCATTGTAGATTTTATCTCTTTTTGATCATTCTCGAAACGAAGTTTAACGTATAATGTACGCGTATAGATCGCAGTACATTTTACGCGATGGGACAGAAAAGAGAATAAGACAATTGATAAGTGTTGAGAATCAAAAGAAAACAGCGCGAGCTTTCCTTGAGAATACCAGAAGCATAGAAAATTGATGAACCAAACCGTCGATCAAGACGAAGATCAAGGTAGCTGACGAACAAAATTTCTCATTCTCTCGCGAACGAAACGAGAATGATACAGTATTACATAGTCAACGTTCTCGCAAATTCCAATTCCGATTTCGAACGTATGTAGAATACTGCGCCGGTTAACCGGGCCACCTATTTATACGATCGTGATTCAAGGGAATCGGATGCTATAGATCGACTGTCAAACGTCGATTCGTGCGATGAACGCAACTGCGTCGAGGCGACACTCTTTCGCATGCTCTTCCGCCTTTGTTTGCCAATTGCTCGTGTACCCTCGATATTAAGTTTAAACTTTTTCTTCGATTCTCCCATTAATACCTTAACTTGCGAATTCTATATTTTTTAATTTGATCCAATTCGGATAAACTGAATTTTTAAGTATAACCAGGTGCATTGCGTAAGGGATGATCGTAATGGAGATGACGATGTATTGATAATTTTTAAGATTCACACAAGAAACCGTTTTTATTATTAATATAATATATTATATTTGCGAAATGTACACAATCTTACAATTATACGAAAGTAACAATTTTTTGAATATTTTGTCATCCTTCGATGAGTACCACAGCAGCCTTTGTTAGCCAATTTCTCCTGTATCCTCGACATTATGTTTAAACCTTTTTTTAATTTTTCAATTAATATCGTCACTTGTGAACTCTGTATTTTTTAATTTGATCCAATTTGGATAAAGTGATTTTTTAAATATAACCAGGTGCATTGTGTAATGCATGATCGTGATGGAGATGACGATTTATAGGATTCACACAAGAAACCGTTTTTATTATTTATATAATATATTATATTTGCGAAATGCACGTAACATTTCAATTATACGAACGTAACCATTTTTTGAATATTTTGAAAGTTTAAACTTTTTTAGATAATAATACAATTAATATCTTAACTTACGAATTTTTCAGTTTGATTCGAATAAACTAAATTTTTAAATATAACCGAGTTTATTGTGTAAGGGGTGATCGTGATAGGAAAGGTGAAGGAATTAATGATTTTTGGAATATTTTGCCATCTTTCGACAAGTAGCTTAAAGAAAAACGCTATCTTCACTAGTAGATTATAGAGAGGACGACAACGAACCAACTAAAATATCCGACGAATTTCTCTTCTATTCGTAAAGTTGTTCGTTCGATAACGCGCGGGTTCATATATATTCTTTTTTTCTCCGAATTTTAAATGCAAACGCGACTTGACGAATTTCGATGATGCTCGTTGGTCCCATGTAAAGCTATCGAAGGCTATAGTCTAGAAAAAGGCTGGTCGATCTATTGATAAACCGATTAATCACCGTCACTAGGTACGACTTCGAGGAAAGAAGAGGAAAAAGAAGTGGTCGAGAGGGTGACGGAGTGGAGGAAAAAGACAGAAGACAAGGAGGAGAATCTAGTAGAGAGAGCGTTAGATTTGGTCGACGTATCGGCGATCGACGAGATGCATCCGGCAAGTGGAAGCGAGAAGCACTTCTCGACGGAGAAGACAACGGTGGAGGCTGGCCCTGGTGGCAGTCAGATCCTAACGAAGATGTCCTCGACCATCACCCAATCTTCGAGCAGCCACTCATCCACGAAGAAGGAATACATGTCTTCGACGACGTCCTCGACCTTGGGAAAATCGGGACAAGAGCCTACCAGCGTGTGCACGAAGACGACGATACGCAGCACAGAACAATCGAGTTCTGAGAACGGAGCACCTCCCGTTGTCCAGGTGAGATCACTGAACTGTCTCTCGATTTTTCAACTCTCCGATTCGAATTGCTCTCGCTTATCATTTTAACCCATTGATTTACAATTCTTTCTCCATTTTCGCCCTCGGAATAACCATTTATTTTCCATAAATCTATGTATTAAAGAATATCTTGTAACTCATAGGTTTTGCGTTAGTTTTTAATGAAAATTGGTAATAAAAAGTGGAAAATTTGGAAAAAACTAAGCAGGAGATCCGCCATCTTCGTAAGTAAGCCAATGGGTTAGACAGATTTTGTTCTACAAACGTAATTTGTTTCTCTGACTTTGTTCAACGAATCTGACAATAATAATAGCTGTCTCGGAATGAAACGTCAATTTTTTAATTGACAATTAAAGAATTAAGCACGGAATTTAGTTTTAAAAACCTCCCACAGTATGCAGAATTAAAATCAAGCAATGACGGGTATTTCGAATTTTTATAGTTTTTATAGTTAATATTTTTATAATGTATTTTATGCTGCATTATACTTTATATTATAATTTATAGTTTTGTGGTTTATAGTCAATGGTAATTTTATATTTGTCACGACGAGTATACACGTCGAACTTACGATAATAGAGAATTGGTTTGACATGTATACACGTCAAACGCACATAACTGATTAATCGTTTATTTTACAGAAATAGTTGAAGATATTTCATCGAATGTAATTGCGAATTGCAATCGTTCGTTATACTCTTTTCCCAATTTTTTGTCAACTTGCGAATGCGATCGTGAAAAAACTTCAGGTTTCTTTGGTTTCTTCGAAATTGACGAAGTGCTGCTCAAATGTGATCAGTTATAGCAGTCAATACTTCGAAACGTAACATCTGTCGTTGACATGGTTGACAAGTAATGACAATCTGTTAAAAAGTCGAAGTTTCATTCCGACATACCAGTTAAATTCATTTCCACGTTTACGTAGACTCGTGACGGATACTCGAACGGAAAAATCAGGCAAAGCTAATTTTTACTTGTTTTCGATCAGTCGCAAAAGATCGAGGAATACGAGAAGATCGTGCAAGATCAGCCCGGTGAGATAAGGCAGGAAAAGACCGTGGTGGTGTCTCAAGGAGAGGAAGGGACCAAACGGAACGTTAAGACTACACAAGTGCAGAAACCCGTCAGAAAGTCGACAGCGCCGAGATTCGTATCGCCGCTCACCGGAATGATCGTGGATCAAGGCACCGACGTGATCCTCGAAGGGATCGTCGATGGTGAGCGACGCATCGCTCTTGCTTTCCCTCCTGACCCGACGGTTGGATCGATCAACGTCCAACTTCGTTCGATCCTTTAACCTGTTAACCGAGCTGGACGTATAAATACGTCAAACGTAATTTGTGTATAAATAAACGAAAAATTTTTTCGTTTATTTTAAATCACTCATTTTAAGCATAAATTTACAAAAATAATAATATGAAATTCACACGTCCTAGTGAAAGAGTTCGTTCTCGTTATATGCCGCGTAATTAAAAAGGGAATTCCCCAGTTAACAGTTTAAGAACTCGCGCATTTCCTTGAATAAATTTCTCTTAAATGCTATAGCGTTCTCGAACGTTAAATTCCTGCACGAATTCACCGTTGCTTGATTAGAGTTAAAGAACTAGCAAAGGCTAAAAGGTTAGTCTCCCCCCTAACCTGAAATACTTCTCGAATCTTCACTTTTGAGTTCTTTTTCCCCATCGAATGGAAAATAACGATCGCTTGAATCCCGCAGGCTTCCCGCAACCCGTGGTGTCCTGGTCGAAGAACGGCCAGGACCTGCAAACGAAGGATGGCGCTGTGACGTCATACGCGTACAACCACGTGCGCCTAGAACTGAAAGACGTCAACGTGAAGAACGCCGGACGTTACACCTGCACAGTGAGCAACGACGTCGGCTCGGCGAGCAGCACGGCCGATCTCGTGGTGAAGAGTGAGTGTGAAGCGAATCTGAACGCGAGAGCACGACGAAACGATGATCGTCCGATCCTATTTCAGAAACCATCTTTCCACCGGTGTTTGGCCGACGCCTCCAAGCCCAAGTGGTGAAACGGAACGATCGCGTCGTCATGGAGGTCGAAATCACTGGAACGCCAGAGCCCACGGTCATTTGGTACAAGGACGACGTGCCCATCAAGGAACGACCCCCTGAAATGAGGCTGAAGCAAGAAGGCAATTGTTACACGCTGCTCATCGATAAGGGTGAGTTTAATCGTTAGGATTAGGATCGAAAGGCAGTCTTCATGCTTGGCCGATTCGATGGTTTAGTGGAAAAAACGGATGCTGGGAAATACATGGTGCGAGCAACGAACGCGGGTGGCGAAGCTCAGAGTATCGCCGATTTTGCCGTGTTCGAGCCAACACCCGACACGCTGACGGAGGTTCACAAGACTGTCATTTACGAGAACATTCAGGATAAAAGAACGGTTCAAGTGAGTATTCTAGATTAGAAATCGAATTACAAGTGGTATTGATCGACTCGAGTACCGAGAGCGAGTACTTTACGAGTGTTATCGGGAAATATCGAAGTTATTTTGCGAGATAAAATTGATCGATAAATTGAGCTCCTAAGAAGGCTGATCCTTTATAAAATACGCCTTGTACTTAGCCCGATGAGAAAAAGAGCGACGTACCGTCGACCGGTTTGACAACGGAGCAGGTTGCGGCAACATCGACGACGGTTCAGCCAAGTTCCACGTTGAAAACCATCCCTCCCGTATCCTCCACCTCGTCCACCATCCGTACGATCCAAACAGTCGAGGAGCCCGAGTCGAAGTCCTGTCGTTCGGAAACGATAACATCGACGATCGAGTCTCGTCAGACCGAGACGAAATCCGAGCAAATGTACCACATGAAGTTGGAGCACAAGACTCCCCCGATAGTCGAGCCGAAGCCACGAGCCGAACAAACGAGCACGGTGAAGGAATCCGAAGTTAAAGTCACCGAGCCAAGATCGACGATCGTCGAGGAGAGATCGACGATCGAAAACGAAAACATCGAAACGTCGACCATCGCTAAGAAGGACGCGCTGAGTTTCTTCGAGTCGATGACGAAAGAGAGCGAGACCTTGCCCAAGGGTCCCAAGGAGATGATCAAGCTCGTCGACGATGTCGATGGGCCAGGTCACGAGGTCAAAGTAGGCAAACTGACCAAGAACTACGAACGCACGACCACCTTTCAGGACGTGAAGAAACCCGAAGCGAAATCTACGGATTTCCAAACTACCAAAAAGGCCGTGCAAGACATCTTTACGAAACTGGAGCAGGGTCCTTCCTCGCGAGGAGTAGATAACAAGCTGTTCGACTTCCCGTACGAAGGTTACAAGCTGTCACCGTTAGAAACTAAGAAAACGGTCTTAGAGGAAACTGTCACCTCGAGCTCTTCCTTCGACCAAGCTTCGTCGTTCTCGAAGCAGCAAACTGTATCGGAAAGTACCGAAACGATGATGAAGAGATTCAATCTAGTGCCCGAACCACCGCCGGAGATAGGCTACATGCCGAAGCCTGATGAATTGAAAAAAAAACACCTGGATGTGTCACTGAAGGCCAAGCAGCTCCAAGAATCCTTCGACAAGACCCTCTCCCCGATCGAAGCGCCGATAGGTGGCGTGAAGATTTTCCCTACGTCGTCCCCGAAGCTTCCGCAAACACCGAAACCGAAGGCACCGATAACGTCGACGATGCCACCACCACCGTTCGAACTCGAGAAGAAGGAAATCTTCGAAGAGGTTTGCATAAAGAAGGACGCGCACGAGAAGAAAGAAAGCAAGTTGTTCAAGGAGGAAAAGACGGAAGCGACTAAATTTGCTCCGGCTCCGGCTAGAACCGCCTCGCCCATCAGACCATGGTCCTCCTCTTCGGACGTGGAGACAAGATCGCACGTTTCCACGGACATCTCGGAATACAGATGCCATTCCGCGGCTTCCAGTCATCAGGAAACACAGAGGTCATCGTCGCCAAGACCATCGGCGGACGGTCTGGCGATGGAGAAGTCTTGGGCGAAGAAATACGCGGATTCTACTAGAAAATCGTGGCCTCCGCAGAGCGAGGCGACGACCACTACTCATAAACAGGAATGGCAAATACCCGCTGAAGAGTACAAAAGTTCGACGAAAGAGTCCAGACGCGAGACCGAGCAGATCCCTGGAGGTGTCAAGAAGACCAGCACGGAGGCGTCCAGTACCCTAGAGAAAAGATCCTGGAGCAGCAGGCAAGAGGCAACGGAGAAGATAGTGGAAAGCGCGCCCCCAACGCCCATTACCAAACCGATCATATACAACGCGGAAACGATAAAGGTCGACCACACGGTAAATACGATCCACGAGAAATCCTTGCTAGAGAAGTACAGTACGGAATGCGACGTGCATAAGACGGAATCCTCCGAGAAGACGATCGAAGAACTCAGTTCGAAGAAATGGTCGGGTGGTGACGATCTAAAAGCTCCAGGCTTAGTGAAGAGCGTGGAAGTTCCGAGAAAGCCGGTGGTACAATTGTATCATCTTCCGGAGGACGCAACGTCGGCTGAACTTAAACCAGGCTCCCCTCCGGAAATTGGCTACGTTCCACCATCCATGACGAAAGAGAAGAAAATCGAAAGGATCGAAAAGAGCCACGAGATCTCTCTGGAGACTCAATCGGGCAAAATACCTCCGTGCTCCGTTAGAACGATACCGCCGATTCTAAGTCAGAAAAGGGAAGAACCACCGGCTCTGCCTCCCAAGGATGTCCGAATCACACCGCCGCCTCTTCCAGCGAAGCAACCACCTTCGGAGAGTCTCGAGTCGTTTCCTTTCAAACCCTCTCCAGCTATTGGCAAACCGTCTACGAAGTTTCCTCCACCACCCACGCCGACCAAGTTCGTCAAAGGAACCTTCGAGAGCGATTACGAATCCGACTTGGACGGACAGTTGAAACCAAAATGGCGGCCGTACGAGAGCGACAACGAGGAGCCACGCTATCGGCGCGTGCAACCTCCAGTACCGAAGCAACCGACCAGACCGAGATCCACGGAACCGGAACCACTGCCTCCGTCAAGGTTCGAAGTGCCAGCGCCCGAACTGACCGGTCCACCCAGGCCGACTGTCACTCAAGAATCTCAAGAGAAGACGAGTAAGAAGATGGTCTTCACGCGTCACGAGAGAGAACAAAAACAACAACAGAGATATCAAGCTCCTCCGGTGCAAGAACCACCGATCGTTCTCAAGCCTGGATCACCACCTATTTACGTTCAATCCGCGACGAAGTCTCCGCCGGTGAAGAAACCCGATTCCCCGAAGTTCAAGGTGAAAAGTTTCCAACAGGAAAGTGGATACATGGCGGACACCGACGAGCCGCTTCAACAGAAAGCCTCGAGCACCAGTATCCAGAGGTCCTTCGGGAAGCACGAAGGTTCTACGAGCTCGTCGACCTCGCATACGGAATCGCGAACGTCCTACACCGAGAGCAGATCTCAATACTTCGAGAGTAAAAGCTACGAAAGCCAAGAGCAACGGAAGAAAGAATCATCCTTCCTTTCCTCCAGCCTGTCCTCTTCCTCTCCTTCCTCGCAGCCGACTCAAAAACCCGTTACCTCGCAACGCACATCGTTCGTCGACAAGACGTGCGCCTCGACAGCCGGACCCGAGCCCGCTAGGTTTAAATCCATGAAGGTTCGCCGTTTGCTATGCGTGTGCATGTGCATCGTTGTTGTGATAAATATGTGTGTGATCAGTCTCGTAGAGCAGCACGAAACGTAGAGATCATTTTAACGGCAGTTTCATCGCATATTTATGTCACTGTGCTTTCTCAATCTGCCAATTTGTTCATTCGATCGCTGCAAGATATAGTCGTTATTAATTCGTTGTACCTTTGTAAGAGTTTGCCCGAGTGATTAATAACAAAGCGGTTTTGTTTTGCGTTGGGCCAAGTGCGCCTACGGCTAAGGAACTCTTTCCTAACTCTAAAGACGAGCGTTGTTGCTTTTAGCCACTGTTGGGACCTGCCTGATGATAGGTCGCACGGTACTTCGTTAACGGTTACCTCTTGTCGTAGGAAACGATTTACACGGCGGATCAGTCGTCGTATAGGAAAATGGAAACACCGAGGAAGATTCAACCACCCTCGCCAAGTCCTTCGAGATTCGTAAAGGGCGAATTTCGCGAGAGCGACTACGAGAGCGACTACGATGGCCGAATCCCGCCCCTATGGAAGCCTCGTGCCACCGAAAGCGACGATCACGCCTTCAGGCCCGTTCAACTCACCTTCGCTGGTTCAGGTATTCTATAAATGCGTATTGACAAATTCATCGAAATGGTCGTTCGTGTTCGTCGATGTTCCTCATTTGATTGGAACTCGAAGTTTGGTCGAACGAATAACTGTAAATCGTACGAACAAGATCGATCGGTCACTCTGTCGAAGCAGAGTTGCTCGTAGCGATGATCCCATCATCGATTTCAATTCCTGCTAAATATTTCTTTAATGGCAAGCGGGTGGTGGCGGTGATAACGCCTAATTAACGCAAAAAGAAACGACGGAAAAAAAAATTACTAGAGAACGAACCGATCACGCAAGTGGAAAATAATATGAAGTCGGTCCTAATGGTACTCTTACTTTACAACTTTTTTCCAGCTTACAACAAGTAGACTTCCCGGCAAGCTTTCTCCCCTTCTCGTTGTTTGCTTCGCAAGACAAGTTCTCCTAGTATCTTCCCGCTTCGCTTGTCTCTATAATTTCTTCTCGGCTGTCCGAAGTACGTACCTACACTACTTGAATTACCCCCGCTATTTTCTATCGCTTTGTACCTCGCTCATTCGTATTCCCGTTTTCTTCTTATTCTTCTTCTTATTCTACCTTTTATTCTTCTTCTTCTTCTTCTTCTTCTTCTTCTTCTTCTTCTACGCGTTTGCTCCCATCAGTCATTTTCACGTCGATTTCACCCCGCAAAGCTCCACCAAGAGAAACGAAAAAAAAACGAATTTAAGAAAAAGAAGAGAACCGGAAATTAAAAAACATGAAAGCTCGCATATCGTCGATGTTAACAAGGAGAGCCGGTTAGCCACGTTGGCGGAGGACGAGCAGTGAAGCAGAGAAACCGAAAGAGGCGACGACTTGCCCCAAAATCGATCGGAGGACGTTCGAGTCGCCCGTTCTTAATCTTCGTCCCTCGCGATCGCCGTCGGTTTCTCTCGCGCTCGTTCGAGCTCACAGGGCAACCACGTCTTTTCTACGTAGGAAAGCCAAGGGAGGCGGTAGCTAGCGTGGCGACGGCGCCCGCGAAAAAGAAGATCGAAGACGCGTCGTCGATGTCGTCCACGATCATCGATCGAAGCCTTCGATCTACGACAACGAAGGATTCCGTGAAGCGGGAGGAGCTCGTGACCACCCCGAGCAAACAGAAGCAAGTTCTTCTACCTGGTTCGCCGCCGGAGATGGCGTATGCCCCTCCGCCTCCGCCTCTTCCCCAACAGGAGGATCGACGAACGTACTACGAAGCACGCGCGGGTATTCCGCTTCACAACGCTATCGGCACGGAGACGAGGAAAACCGTGAGGATGGACGAGTCGACCGAGAACGCGAGAAGAGTCGTCACCGTAGAGCAGACGAGCCGCGTCATCAAGTTTGATGCTGACTCGCAACAGCAACAAAAGGCTCGCGACTATTTCACGGCATTGGACGCCATACCGAGCTTCAAACCGAAGCAGCAGCAGCCGCAGTTCAGAGTGCCGACCCCGAAGAAGTTCGTTCAAGGTCAATTCCGCGAATCGGATTACGAGAGCGACGCCGACATTGGCAGGATCAAGCCGAAGTGGACGCCAGCTGATAGCGACACGGAGGATCCCAGGTACAGAAGGGTTCAAGCACCCAGTCCAAAGAGCGCAAGATCATCCAGCGCACCGGTCAGGCAAGAATGCGTCGTCTCGCCGCTGGAGTTCGACAGTGGGCCGCCCATCGTCAAGAGGCAGACGTCCATGACTCAACTGCGCGCCACCGACGACGAGGAACTCCTCGGAACGAGAAGGTTCGATGCGCAGCGTAGCGCTTTCCAGCAGTCCGGCAAAGACGAGCCGATCCTGCAGCCTGGATCGCCGCCAGAATTCGGATTCGTATCCAGGAGTGACGTGAAAAAGGCCGCCAATCGTAAGGGATACATCAGTTTTTTGTTATGCTTGCGTTTGCGGTCGGTGATGGCCGACAATGCAGCTCGGCCTTTCTTTAACGCAGGGGGAAACGAACGATGGCTAGTAAGTAGCGGCTTTGACGTTTAAGCGCGAGAATTTGACGGTTGATCGGTATCGGTTGGCGCGACGAGATCTTGGGGTTTTGTTGGTGCTGCGTGGAGGCTTGCTCGAGATGGGTCGCGAAAGGACGTTTAGTCGTTCGCATGCAAGGAAGGGAATGGAATATGTAAAGTTGCGATTTTACGTTTCAGCGGAATCAACGGTTAATTACTGAATCGTTTAACTCGTCTTTTCGGACGCGAGGTTTCGAATCGCGTGTTTAATCGTTCTGTTGATGTTTGGTCGCCTCGACGCCGTGGAAGTAACGTTTTAAGCTTGCAAAATAGAAACGAATATACGCGATCGTGCTAACAATTCTAGGTGCAACGCTTACGATATAAATGTTATGTACTCTCATCTTCATATTTTTCACCTTTTCTATTGTCTCTCCTTTCCCATTTGGTTTTCATAGAAAACCGATTTTTTTTCTACCATCGCTGTTTCTTTTACTTTAATTTCACTTTCACTTTTCCGTTCTAAACTTACACGACACTTCACACTGAAATCACTCACACCGATCTTTCGTTCGACACACTTTCCTCACCTTCGTTACGCTACACACTTCCTTCTGGAATCTTAACCTCTGTCGTTTCTATCACTCCTCACTTTTCTTCGTTGTCTTGGAAATCGCTGGCAAGCTCTTATCCCGTAACGCAAAAAAAATCTGAAACATCCGCAGACGTGGCGTCACGTCACATGAGCGACATGACGAACAGCTTCAAGTCGAAGACCGAAAAGTTCGTTAGCGACATCCAGTCGGACCTGAAGCAAGGTAAACCGATCTTGAAGCACCCGACAGATAGTCGCGTCAGCGACGGTGACGAGCCTAGGACGTACAGGGAAGAGAAACGCGTTTCTGAACACGGTAAATCACGAACACGTTTATTTCATTCCTTAGCAAAATCTAATAAGAACGAATAAAATACCGAGCGAATATGCGCATCCTAACCGAATCTATAATAACTCGCGATCGATCACGATCGATGACTTACGTACTTAGAGTCGCGAGATCATTGCGTGGTTCATTCGTGTCACTTGGAAACTCGCGACGACGCCCAAAGAATGCATTTTAACGAAAACGAGACGCGATAACGAATGACGAACGCAGGAACGAAGCAAATCGATCCAGAGACCGGCCTGATATACTTCAAGTACGACTTCGGCTACGAGTTTGGCATCGTGCTACCCGGCGAGGGCAAGAGGACGGTCACTAGCTCGAGCAAGAGCATTCAGGGCCAGACCAGACGGGCCAGCGACATCGAGGTGCCGATCGTGCACGAGTTCACGACCGGTGCCAAGGAGAACGGATTCGCCAAGAGAGCTGCGTCGACGCGGGCATCGAAGGCCTCTTCGGGCCCCGGAGCTACGAAGTTCGGCCCCTCGAAGACCGTCAAGTGGGAACCGACATCGGAGAGCGAGTTCTCCGAGGCGGAGGACTCGAGGAACATCAGAAAGAGACACGCGACTGATCGTTACCATCAGAGCGCGACCGGCCGAGGAACGACGATGTCCTCCGCTCCGCCCAGCCTCGTCATACCTTGCTCACCATCGCCGTCCAGATGGGATCACACCACGCCCAGTCCGCTTTCCCTCAGTCCAAGCTTGCCGAGTCTTTCCCCCCGATACAGTAGCGCCACTGGACCGCCCAGCAACGTCGACTCTGCAGGTACAACGAGTCTGGCCACGACGCATTGCTTTGCTTTTCCTCCACGAGGAGTGCAGCACGAGGCACCTTTTGCTTTTGCGGCCTGCGCTTTCGATGATTGAGAATTATTCATTGATAGATAGATAGATAGATAGAGAGAGAGAGAGAGAGAGAGAGAGAGAGAGAGAGAGAGAGAGAGAGAG
>JAITYT010001186.1:399758-410736 GCA_025433975.1 Liostenogaster flavolineata
AGCACGGCCGCCCTCGACTCCTCCTCTTGGTCGACCATTCGATCGCTTTAGCTTCCATCCTCAAACTTCCGCCACTCTTCAGAAGAATATGTTCTATTTGTTGAGTTGTGCCTTGGGAGACGAACGCTTTTCTTCTATTTTTCTACGACTTTTGCTACTGCGTTACCGCGACAGACAAAAATCCTCGGCCCTAAGCCGAACGATGCTTTTTCATGATTTTATTCGATTGTACTTGTTTTTCTCCCGCTCGTCGACCTTGATCTGTCAGAGATGCGCATCGTGAGATTCCTGTTGCAAAAAGGCACGAAAACGCGCAGACCTGTACGATTTACTTGTCTTTTGTCTTTGGTTCGCGTTCAAGCATGCTTCGGCTTGACTTTACTTTCCTTCTCTTTGGACATCCCTTGCCAATCGATATTGCGTGATCCGCCACTTTTTGCCGTTCGATTTGCTCTGCCTGTAATTGACCGCCCTCGTTCGCACGATCCACGATGGATCTTATCACGGATGTCCCCGAAGTTTTAATTTCTTTCGATGGTCTCTATTGGTGTACATCTTGTACAGTTGATCCCGGCGATCCGACGTTTCGCGTTATTCGAGCGTCACTAATCCGAGTCTCCATAGGTTCCCCGTGGCCGACCAGCAACGGAGTGGCTTCCAGCAAGGAGGTGGTCCAACCGTACCTCGAGATATTGCCGAAGAAAGCTCCGATCTTCATCACGGTAACGTTTACGTGCTTAACCCTTTGCACTCCGTTGTCCCCTCTGAGGGGACATCGTACTTTTAGCGTATCACTCGGATGTCCCTTCTGAAGAGATATTAAAGTTTACTAGTGATTAAGGGGGATCGACTTATTTCAGCGTTACTTTTTGAGAAACGCATGTTTCCCTGAGGTTTAAACATCAAAAATAACTGAACGGAATCGACAAAATCAAAATTGCACGTAATTGGCTGTTACAGTATCAAGACCATAAACATCATTCACAATTTCAGCCGCCTGACTTGCATTTTCGCCTTTATCAAAGAAAAACTGTAAAATGTACCGAATTTTCTCTTTGTTGACGCTTATTTTTAACACCCTGTAACTCACAACTGAATGAACCAAACAAGAAACAGCAAAAGAATTTTTGTAGTGCAAAACGTCTCCTTTCCAACGATCATAAATCTAAAATTGTTTGATCGATACTTTTCGAGATATCGATCACTACAGCCATCTACCGAAAAAATAATGGATTTCTTTTTCCCCAACCGATATAATACGAGGGTTCGTAAGTGCACGCTTTGCTACAAAGTAGCTGGTAGATAACGTTCAGGATGACTCGGAGTGCAAAGGGTTAATGTCGTTGGAAATCGTTTTGGACGTTTGGATAGCGATGCTACAAGATACATCGACGATCTCTTTTACAGCCTCTGAGGGACATTGCCGTTGTGAGCGGGCAAACCGCGAGATTCGAGTGCATCGTGCAAGCGGAACCACAGCCATATATTCTATGGTCGAAAGACGGCAGAATCGTTGAGAACTCCTCCAACTACGAGATTCATTACAGAAACGGCGTTTGTCGTCTGACGATATCACGTGCCTTCCCTGGTACGTCCGTCGATCAGTGTTAGCGTATCGCGAATAGCTCTCTAGAACTTGCTAGGGTGCAAGAAGAATACGCACCGAGCAAAATCGATTAATCCAACTGAACGAATGAATTTTTTCCAGAGGACGCTGGCACTTACGCTTGCACCGCGACGAACGGCTTAGGTTCTACGGTAACTTCCGCCACCTTACAGGTTCCAGGTAACAGACGATCAATATACGCACCTATTTAATAATGGTCGATGGAATCGCAATTACACGGGTGGCGCAAGCTTAACGCAATGGTGGTGGAAACAAACTCAATTTCTAACGTTGTACGCTCAACGACGACGACTACGATGACGACGACAGCTCTTTTTTTATCGATCACGAGTCACTCGGCAGAGATCCAAACGAATGGATAAACGATAGGGAGGGACACGAGGTCGAGTCGAATCATAGTCTCGTTATCTTTCTTCTCCTTTTTTTTGTGAAGATTTTTGAAAACGGGTAAAGAAGCTTGGAGAATGATTTATTTTTTTCGTTCAATATTTCGGAAAAAAAACCGTAAAAAGTAACGGTCGTAGGAAACGCGCGCTTTGGCTTCGAACGATCAAAGATCTCTATTGATCTCAGTCGATGCCGACTTGAAATTTTCTAACATCCTTATCTTATGCATTTTCTTTACGACTTTGCGACAGGAGCGAGGAGTACTAGTCATTAGCGTACATCGTAAGGCTACGGAGAAAGCTACGGATGGAGGAGCTGGCGGAAGACAACATTTTCTTTTCTTTTTTTTTATTTTGAAGCACAGTGAACTTTCGCAAATGCATTTCTCGTTGTCGTTTTAGCTGTTGAACGATGCGTAAAAAGCGCTTTTAAGTAGTGCTATCTTTTATCCGATCTCTTCTTCCTTTTCTCTCTTCTACTTTCAGTTTTTTCGTCCTTACAATCGCTGTCTATCGTGTTTTTCTTTTTTTTTTGTTCCTTGAAATACACATACACATACATTTCAATTTGATTTGTTGCCAATTTTGCGCGTAATTCTGTTAAACGTGAATCGACGATACGTCGAATCTTTTCAAAACGAAGACATTTTAACCGACGGTTCGTACGAAAATTTGTCGATTGAGAAATTGAGTTCATCGTCGCTGGAGAAACAGTTAAAGGAACGAAGGAAACTCGACGGTGTCTTCGATCGACGTGTTCGAACGGTCAGTTAACGGCGACTATCGATCGTGACGTAGCTTAGTTCACGTCGTCGCGATTTATTACTCAACAATTTAATCATCCAGCATACTAGTCACGCTGTATTGTTACTTAAATGTACGCGAATGATAGAACTATTTACTTGGTTACAAATGGATAAGTAGCTGCAAGAGGAGGTGCCTCGACATCTCGTTTAATTTGGCTTTTTGAGTTTCCTGGATCACGGAGAGTACCCTTACGTCTTCTTTTATTTCTTCGCTTTGAACGACGAACGGTGTCCATGGATTCATTTCATTTCGGAATTGCGACGTCACCTTCGTTATCATAATACTTCTTTGCATTTTCAACGAATTACCTGTCATCGTTCTTATCATTGTCGATTAATATCAATATACTATGTAAATAAACGTGTGCTTCCTCTGCAATATAAAAAATTGGGTGTCATGGTGTAACGGATTATTTTTCTATTCCTTTTATTCCCCTACTCTTCCTTCGTTCCGCGTACCATACGTTTAGCTAGCTTTCCATGTGCTACGCCGAGGCAGTCGATGAACGGATTAACGCAAGGACGAGCACATATAAGATGGGTATATCTGCATGACGTAGAAAAGCAAAACGATACCAATTTTACAGCATAATTTAGCGACATCGATTATCCAACGATTCTCAGTCGAACGTCCATCCATCACGTTTCTATCATCTTGCTCTCTAGGTGCACGTATTTATTAGATCCTTAGACGTTCAGACTTCACGTATTTATTTGTCGTGCAAATAAAATTTGAATAAAGTCCATGGTATATCGCATCACTAACCATTGGGATTGCTAACGTCATAAGTTTCATTATAGCGAAGGGCTTACGGTGCACGTACGATGTAAGAAAAGCTTGCATTTGGCATTCGTAGTAGTGATAGACGTAAACTGCTCGATGGAATTGGTATAACGCTACTTTGAGGACGTTTGAAACGTTAGCTCAAATACATTTACCAAAACATATAAACTACTACGATTTATAGGTCGTGTAATGCGAAATGTCGGTTTTTTCGTCATTCGCGAATCGATTGATAAAATATTAGGTCTACCGGAAAGTTCCATCACACACTTCACAACGTCACGAACTTCAATATTTACTCCTTCGATCATTGCATTTCTATGCATGTGCTCGATATATACGAGAAGAGATGGTCAGCAACCGTAAAAATTATATTACTCGATAAATATCAATTAGTCTATCGAAAACCTATTGGTTTCTTTTCATTCAAGAACGACAGAACTTTCCGATAGACCTAATAGCTAAATGTATGTTTAAAAGTTAACAGATTTAGAAATTAATTTTTCTTTTTCTTCGAATAATCAGACATTTCGTGTCACACGGCTGATAACGTAAGCTAACACGTAGTTTATCAAACAAAATGAAGAACGAGCAAATGAATGAATAAACCAACGAATGAATTATATCGTTCGATTATTTATAAAGCAAAGCCAAAGAATGCGAAAATGCTGTGAGAACGAAATGAGATCCTAACATCGTTTCTATCTACAGTTCCAGTGTTTGATAGTAAGCAATTTATCTCGCCGTGCTTTGAATGATCTCTTTGTGCCATTGCGCGCTTTCATTATAATATCTCCCGATTTGAAGAAGATTCCTTAAAATTAATTAATAGCTTCGTAGTCAATTCAAAAATTCCGTTCTTTTGATTTTTTTTCTTTTTTTTTTTGAGTGCATCGATGTACTTTATATTCAACAAAAATTATCAAGTTCTTGGAGATCTTCGTGTTATGAACAACGTTGAACGGCCCTATCCAGTATGCTTTGAGAATTTTTCCATTGATCTCACTAGATGGATACCGACTTGCACGTACACCCGATTTATTTTAATAACTCGTTACGTCTTTCATACGTATCGCATCATACGATGGTCGTAATGATACGATAGGCCATTAAACGTATCGGTTTCCCATTTTGATGTGGTAATGATACGCCGTCGTCATCGAGATTTATTTTAATGGAATCTGTCACATTTGCGAAAAAAACGATATAATACAAAATTTCTATGAACAAAGAATAGACGATTGGATGATCATGGGGTGCAAAAATAGACGGTAAGGTAATTGCGGAATGCGAAGGAAAATGTTGAGTTGGCGATCCAAGAATAAACGAGAGAAAAACAAGCCGTTGCGATTGTTAAAGTTCCTGGCACTATTTTTTCATTCGGATTACGCGTTTCATTTGGCTCTGTTTCTGCGTGAAAGTGCTTCTCTCCCGAATGTCGTCTATATCAAATACTGATTCAGGACTCAAACATTTTTGATCAACTATACATCAGTTTTTGAGAAAAACTCTAAGATTATAAAACGTTGAGTTTGAAGTATTCTTTTTTTCTTCTCATTTGTTGTCGCTACATTTTTATACTTATCAAATAACCGCGAGTTTGAATTTGGCTCGATTTACAAGTTAACAATATTGTAATTCTAATAGAAATTTTAGTCACCAAAATGCGTCTTGGCAAGAAGACGAGTGTTACGATTCGAAATGGTAGATCTATGAACTATCAGAACGAAAGATATATTGCTTTGATGAATAGCACTTATCGTTAGGTTTAATGCAATTACGCGAAAGCAATCAAGTCATTCTCAGAGTGGATGGAACTAAAATAAAATCTATTTGCGAGTTCACAAATGCAAATCGTTTCTTTCTAAATTCTAATTATTCAAATTGGATTGCGTCTAATTTTGTTTTCGTTGAATAACAAATGCTTTTAAGAGTTAAGAATTTGCACATTGGAAATAATGCCATTGTCCCTATATTTAGTCATTTTTATTAAAGAATCAAATTGATAACGTCCAGGAAGAACTAATAGATATGTATCGATACTCATTCAACAACATCGAAACAAATTTCGAAAGCAACGTTGTAAATCGATTGAAATTGCTGCTTACGAGAGTTACATTAACGTCATTTACATCGTAGATCATTGTACGTGAGTCAAGTCGACGAAGGGAAGTATCGTAAATTTATCGCACCTCTGGCACGCAGGAGTCGCTAAAAATAACGGACGATCGTTCAGATTTTATGGAGAAATTCAGTGACCAAGCTAAGTCACATCGCAGACAGAGATCTCAATATCGTCTTCCAATATCGCTGACATTAATTATTACCGTTCCCTTCGATCGAAGTCTGCCTGAACAGATCTAAGGAACCTCAGCTTGACAATTTCATTCTCGTTTTAAGATTTTCTCGAATGAAATCTGACATTTACGTATCATATTCGTCACGAAATCGTTTTTGGCTCTTGGCTGAAACGATATTCGAATAAACGCGAAACAGCGACGCGTGACAATTTTATTACGTGCTCAAGTCGATGTAATTCGCTCATGTAAGTGCCATTGAATAATACAATGCTGCATTATCGATTGAACTATGGTAAAAATATCGATGCAAAAAATAAATTTTACACGAACTTCATTACACAGACAAAAATTACACACAGTATCATCGAATGCAAAACTAATCGTTAATGTAAGTATTCTTTGTGCTAGACATCTTGACATTATGAAATATCGCTTACAATATACTCAACATTTTCCATAACACTCGCAACGAAAATGAAAGCTAGTCTATTGAAAACTCGAAAGTGGTATATGATCAACGGTTTGTGACCAACGACTAAAAACGACAATGAAGAATCACGTTTGTGTCCCCTTCACGGGTAAATGCGTGTTGGTAAGGCCTATGACGTATTTTTTTTTTTTTTTATCAGAAACGTCCATCTAAGATAAAAAAATGCGAAAGTAACATTTTAACTGGAATCACGATAATTTCTAGCCAAGACTTAAAAGGTTGCAAGAAATCGAAAACCAAATTCGAATCTAATCAAAATCGTGAACACTGAAAGACATAATCTTAAAAATATCGAAAAAATGAACAGTCTGAAAACGAATCCGGAGTGAAAGTTTCTTTCCAACGATCTATTTGATTGTAACAAAAAAAAAGTTGATTTAATAAATTCCTGATATTGGAATATTCAAAATTGGGTTTCGATTTATCTAATAACGATTTATTACAACGTAACTTCGTTACGAGTCTTAATGAATTTACAAGAGTAATAAATTCGCATAACACGTATTATATTCGAACTAAGGAAAAAGTGGTTAACACGTCAGCAAATCCACTTCAAAACTTGTAACGACTTATTATTAAATACAGAATTAGACATTAAATAAAAGAAAAAAAATTTCAAGCGGTGAGTCAACTTCGAATCTAATTTCTTTTTTCTTACATCAGTAGTTATTCATGTTTTTGATGGTATTGATTGTTTAACCTCGATATCGCTTACGTATGCGTAAACGTTGATCGCTAAATTGATACGAAATCGTTACGATGAAAAATTTACAGGCGTGCCATCGCCATTTTACGGCACTTACCGCGATCAAAATACCGGCGAAAGATCCCTCGAAAGTCCACCGAGGTACGTGGCGTTGAAGGATCTCTTCTTACCACAGGAAGACGAAGATTTCAAGCTCTCTCACACGAATAACGTGGCGGATCGTTCCACGTCCCTCAATGAGTTCGTCACGGCTGACAATTTCAACAGGTACGTTTTTCACGCTACGTGTATTCCACTCGCTTTTACACGAGGAAATAAGTCGAGCAACGACTCGAACTTCTTTAACGATGTCTTTTGTTGTGAGAAAGCAGTCCCAGTAGCACAAAATATTACATACGCATCCGTCACATATCGCCAATAGACTTTTAATCCTGTGCACTCCAAGCCACCCCAGAGATTACCTACCAGCAACTTAACGCCACTTTGTCGTAAAAACATCCACTTACGAACCAACTAAGGTATTACAATGATATATATTTATATGAATTTTTAGACATCGAGGAACATATATGTATTTGCAAAAAAATTAACATTTAATTTCTTATAAATCGCTTGGAATTATTATAATAAAAAAATGGATAAATAAATGGATTGAAAATTTCTAATTGTTATTACGAGCTTACAAAACGATATTTACCAAAATAATATCACTTTTCTTACTTATCAGAGTAGAGATCTATTTATAAGCATCGTAAAATCATTTCTCACGTTCTTTTCCGACGAAAAACAATTGTACCACATTTAGATTTGATTTCTTGTACCATTTTAACTGAAAACTTCAGGAAAGCCTGCATTCTCAAAAATTTGCGCTGGAATAAATTGATTCTCCGTAATCACAAATAAACTGCAATGACCTCTCAGAGGGGACAACGGAGTGCAAAAGATTAAATCTTGATTGAATGTGTATTGGGTTACCCAGAAAGTTTCCGCCGATTTTCGATAGATTACGCTGATCACTGTTTTTTTACACTTATAAGTATACAAAATTTAATATAAAATAATAAATAAAAATATAATCTAAAATATAAAATGTCTATTAAAATTTATAAATTCTTTATATGTATACTTTTCAATGTATACAAATATTTATCATATTTTTCATCGGCAGAGCCAAACAAGACGAAGTAATCGGTCGATCGAACGACGCGACGTCGACGAAACGCTCGCTATTCATCACTAAATTACAATTTACAGCTACGAAGATGGGAGTTATGTCGAGACTCGCAGCGTCGAAGATGTGAGATTTGACTTGACCATGACATCGATAACAACGACGACGACGAAAAGGAAGCAGATTGCAAGACGACTCGATTATTCCGATACCGAGAGAAACGGTACGTTTCACGACTGCGGTGATTCGCCATTGGAATCGGAACTATCGACGTACGAACGTCCGAAAATTCGTACTGCTTCGAACGGTAGGTGCAATTTTAATTTACCTGACGTTACTCGCGACCATGTCTACCAAAATAAACTCGTGACTTGAATTTTCGAGATTACGAATGTCGAACGTTTCAACCCTCAAATTCTCCGATAACTAATACATCATAGAATTTTAGAAATACATTCTCCTCATAAAACATAGTAAATCGACTAAAACACATTTCGTCTTGATTATCGAGTTTACGGTGTAATTTCAGAAAACTTCAAAGATATAAATATAATTAATTGCCTATCCCGAAAATATCGACGTTATTTTCAGACGTCTCGAATTTAATAGTGGCAACGTTAATGCTTGTTCTCGGTACACCCGTAAACGGAAACAATGCCAAACTCGAAAGAACACTAATTCTTCGATATATCGACTAATTCGAAGAAAAGACTTACTAGCGATAGAGACAAGCACTATCAACTACACAAACGAGATCAGTTTAAAAGGGCATTTTTGATTATACAGAAAAACGATCTCTATTGAGATATACCTTTTCATTGGAAAAATACAGACAGCTCATCGCGATGAAATACACAGATATTTTCGCCAAAATATGGATTAATTTTTTCGTTTTCTTCTTAGATATCGACGTAATGCAGAAAGAAGTTTGAATTAGGCTCAAATTTCATGAGCCAAAATCGAAAGAACACTAATTCTTCGATACATCGATTAATTCAAAGAAAATGCGTACTAGCGATATAGATAGGTACTACAAACGAGATCAGTTTAAAAGGACATTTTTGATTATGCAGAAAAACGATCTCCATTGAAATATACTCTTTCATTGGAAAAATACAGACAGCTCATCGCAATGAAATACATAGATATTTTCGCCAAAATATGGATTAATCTTCACGCTTTCTTCTTAGATGTCGACGTAACGCAAAAAGAAATTTGAAGTAGGCTCGAATTTCGCGATTAGAGCTGATCGTCAGAGATTTTTGGATTACTCGCCCGGTCGTTCGAGGAAGTTTCCTCGAAGATTTGTTCGTTGGCCGTGAAAAAGGTATGGACGTATCGTTACGTCGTCGGCGTCGAGGGTCGGCCGCGAACGACGAATCGGACGATTAGAGAAGCGCGTGCGCCTTTAACCCACATTCGACGGTCCTTCGAACGATTATTCTCCCCGTTGTCCGCGAAAATAGAATCCAACGTGGGCATACTCTCGCGTCGCTCTAAGTGCGCACGTGCATACACACGTACGCGAGTACGTAGGCCTACCAGATCGACGGGTCCGTGCGCACACGCCTAAACGAGAGAAGACAGGAACGGACGGACTCTCGAGCACGATCGAGGCTAGATCTTCGAAGGAGGATTCTAAAGGGGAAGCGTTGAATCACGCGTACCCCCTGCGTTCGCCACGAACGTAGAGAAATCCTTCGAACCTCGAAATAGAAGCGTCGCTACGTACCACCTTGACGAAGCAATGACTCATCCACGACCCACCTTTCGGTGATCGCCAGAAAACGCTAAGAGATCCCCGAACTAGCCGGCCTTGCGCTCGCCTACGTAGCCACGCAATTGGTTGCGATTCTTTGCGCTCAATTTCAATTTTTTTTAACTTTACTTTTCTTCTTTATTTCTAGCTTTTTTAGAAAGTGTATTTGTTCTAGATGAACATTTCTTCCGCGACACACCTTTCGGCCATTTCACGGAAACGTAAAGAGATTCTCTACTGGCAAACGCACTTACTTACGTTGCCACGGAATTGGTTGCAATTCTTTGCACTCAATTTCTCATTTATTTTAGTTTTAGTTTCCTTGTTTATCTTTAGCTTGTTTAGGAAGTGTATTTGTTCTAGATGAACATTTCATTCGCGACACATCTTTCGGCGATCGCCAAAAAACGCGAAGAAATCCCCAAACTAGCCACCCTAATGCTCATCTAAGAAGCCACGAATTTGCTATGATTATTTGTGCTTCAATTTCTCTTTTTCTGTTTTCTTTTCTTGTTTATCTTTCCTCTATCTTTAAATTTTCCGACAAGTATATTTGTTCTAGATGAATACTTCATGACCCATATTTCAGCGAGTGGCTAAAAAAGCAAGGTAGTCTTCGACTAGACGATGTCACATTTACCTACGTAACCTCGGAATCGGCTGAGGTTTTTTGTCCTACCATTTCACCATTTTTGTTATTGTCTTGTCTCGTTTTCCCCCTCTTTTTTTAACTTAACTTCTCCGTAGCGTATATTGACCTTGAATTAACACTTCATCGACGACCCTCGGTGGTCGCCAAAAAAAGATCTTCGAACCAGCCGACCTCGCACTCATCAATTTAACCATTAAATTGACTGTAATTCTGGTGGCTCCTATTTCCCTCTTTTTAAGTTGTTCTCTTCTTCTTTCGTCCATTTTTCTCCCTCTCCCTCTCCCTCTCTCTCTCTCT
>JAITYT010001186.1:435223-473281 GCA_025433975.1 Liostenogaster flavolineata
CAAAGGGAGGGAGCCAGCGGGCAGGCAGCGTTAGCAGCCACTTTATTTTGGTCAGTGACTGGCTTTGCGTAACGAAGCACGCGATTGGTCGGGGCACGTAACCGAGCGGCGTAGACGCGTCGCGGCGCTGGGCGCCGCGCAAAGATAGTTGCTCCTAAAATGGCCCACGGTAACGCGATCCTCATCTGGATGCAAAAATAGTATCCCGCGGTTGTCCGACCACGTTACGTCCGTCCCTCCTCAACCCCTCGACGATGGTAGCACCCTCTTTTTAACGAAATAATGTCCTCTCTTGCCTCTCTTTCTTTCTCTCTTTCTCTCTCTCTTACTCCTCTGCTTTGCCGCTTCGATCTCCGACCCTCAGCTGTCCTCTTTTCCCTCCGCGATTTTTCAACACGGCCACCGGACGGGTCATTGGAAAGCTATGTCGCGTGACCTTCGTGAGAAATCGAAAGCTACCTCTCTCGAGACATATCGAAAATGCGTGTCTCGGTCGTTAATACCTATCTTTCCTTCTTCCTCTCTCTCTCTCTCTCTCTCATACCACTTGCTCATTTCTCACCCCATTTATCTTCCATCTTTCTACGTCCCGCATCGCAAATGAAGAAAAACGTAATAAGATCGTAAAAAATGATCGCGTTGACGTAAACGGACGTATCGATACAGTTCGTTGATTTGGAATTTTGACTCGATCGGTGGTACCGTTTGATCGTGCGAACTGTACCGCCATGGTCGTTGACCTTGAAACTACCGTATAAGGTCGTTACCGACAGACGAAAATGTAAGGCGTTCGAATCTCCTTCGGAGAAATCGCGACATCGAACGAATTTTGTCTTAATTTTGGCACGCATCGATCTTTCGTTTTCGACGAAACGTCGATTATTGTGTGTTTAAAAATATAGCCGCAACGATCGAAATGCCATGTATCCATTTATTTTATATATAAATTTGATATATTTTAAAATATCATAAATACTTTGCGGTGTTTCTTAATGGCAATCCTCGAAATGACGAGAATGAAAGATAAAATTCAAAATTAGAACATCGCGTAGGTCGTACGATTGAATTTTCAATAATCTATTTGTGCGCGATTCCACGTATCTAACGAAAAAGAGAAGCATTTTTGCTCGTGATTTTTTCTGCTCGACCTTTTTATCGCCGATTCCACAAAATCCAGCAATATAAGACCGAAGAAAAACAAACGGATATTCACGATGCACGAAATAAGAACCGATGAAAAAGAAGATCCCGAAGATCGCTTTCAAAGACCAAGAGAGCGAGACCAACTTACTGTCTTTCCATCACACCGAAGATATTTATTTTCTCAAGAAGCGTGCTTCTTTTTCGTGACGCGTTCGCCCTTTGTTCGAAGCAATGACGTTAGAGACGATCCCAATAAAATTTCGGAGTCTCTTCCTTACGTCACCTAAAAATCTGTAGCGTCGTATTGCAAAGAATGCTTGCTTTCTTACGCGTGTACGTGGTACACTTAACTATTTAATGACTGGCGCTTCCTCTGGTAACGTTACGTCAGCGCAATACAGTTCGCGCTTCTCTCGAGAAAGTAAAACAACGATCGAGCATTGTCCTCGTGCACACCGACTCCGAGACTATCGATAATCGTCGAGAATGTCGTAATTAATGCGCATTCGAATGATCTCTCTCTAGACTCGCCCACATCGAGTGAATGCACTCGCGTATCGTAAAGCAGCTTCCTGTATTTGTTTTTCGTACTCAAACCTTGAAATAACGAATTATTATAAAAATTTCAATCGAGAATGTCAGCTTTTAATCAATACAAGGAAAGCACGATATTCCGATAATTTTCGTTTCCTTAAATTCGCGTCAGAGCCAACGTCTTCCCCTCCTAGATCGAAGAAGAAACATTATAATATTAGGTTGTTCGGAAAGTCTTTTTAATGAAAACCCGTTGTTCTCTGTATGTTTTTTGTTTTTTTATGTTGTTTTTGGGTTTTTATGTTTTGAAACAACGAAATTTTATTGTTTCATTTTTCCAAAGCTTCGGAACTATCAAACTTTTTTTCCATCAATCCCGTCATTTAATATCTTCATTTTTACTTAAAAGTTTCAAACAGCATTCATCGGAGCATCGATAGACCTTGAATACCACACTATTCGAAAAAGGCAAAAAATCACGCACGCACACAGACCTACATCTTTGAATAAAAACGATCAAATTGAAAGAAAATTAATTCCCAAGCTGGTATTCGTAACGAAAAAAAAACTCAAATCGAGCGCGATTTGGAAAGAAACTTCTAAAGCGCATTTACGCCAAACAATTTGCGGAACTCCTAAACTCGACGTACCAAAGGATGGAATCGCGAGCTTCTGCGTTTTTGTCGCGAGAGCCTGGGTCGCAACTTCAACAATACGTATTGTCACAAAAGAGCAACTAACGCGCATCCTAATTTGCTGTTTACGGCGCGTGGACCTCGTACTTTAATGAGCAAATTGGCTTAATTACGGTGCGTCCAGCTTCGCAACAAAATGCGTCGCCAGCGTGCGCGTAACGACGACAGCAAGGAAGAAACGGTCAAGTAGAAGGTAGCGAAGGAAAGGAAAGGCAAGGAAAGGCAAAGCAAGGAAAGAAAAGAAAAGAAAAGAAAAACGGAATCAACGCTTCGCTTCCTCTATTCGTTCTACCCCAGTTGGGGAGGAACGTGGAAGGACACACGGCCGGTCGAGGATAGGTGCGAACCACGCGTTCGAGAAACGCTCCGAGAATCGCTCGCAAAGACGGAAGACGAGCCTTTAAAAAACATTCTAGCGCTTTATGATCGGTCCGGTTTACGTGCGTTACGGAATGTCGGTCTCGTGGTGATCGATACGAGAAAAAGATTTGGCGAAGGGAAAAATTGAAGCCTCTTACGGAGATCGCGGTATCGTTTCATCATTCGAGTGCGGAGGATTTTGAAGAAATCTCGTCGAAAAGTGCCTGGCAAACCGCGTTTATTCGGATTGCATATCGTCGTAACACTTTTCAATGAAAACCTGAACATAGCGATCGCGTCACGTGGCATTCAGAAGGTTAAAATCGTCCGCGTTGATCGAATCGTCGCAGCACATTCGGTGGAGTAACAAGACGAAGCTGAATGACAAGTGTTCGTGATCTAACGTTTCGTCGATGATTTTCTCTGTGATCGAAATCTTCTTCTCGATAACACGCGTCGTAGGCGAGCCTGATTTAAAAAATACATACAATGATACATAGATAATAAATATAATCAAAATCGTAAAATTCGTACCATTGGTATCAAGATTTTTAAAAATCAGTTCAATTGGTACTAACGTTTCTATATAATCTAATTAATTTCTAACAAATAAGTAAATAACACAAAATGACGACATAAACCCAAAGCAGCGCCATAATCGAGAAGAAAAACGCAGGAATAGCGATTAATTATTAATATATATATTATATATATAATAAAAATAATTTTTAAATTTATAGTTTTAAAATTATATTAATAGATTGCTTATCCAAAAACTCGTCCTTTCGTTATAATTCTAAATTCCTGCTTTCTCTTTTTCCACAGTGCAAGGAGAGATAGTGATGCAGACGACCCCCGCAGTACCGACGTAAGTAACACAAAACTTATTTTTCCCTTTACACATCGCTCTTGGACGATCTTTTTCATTACAGATTCACCGGTAGACCCGGCGATCCATCGCCACCGGTCTTCGAGCAGATCTTCAAGAACGCGAGGTTTGCACAGGGTGGCAACGCCATTTTCGAGGGACGCGTCAGGGGCAATCCGAAACCCGCGGTCTCGTGGACCCACAAAGGCGCGCCCCTCCTCGAATCGCGGAAAATACGAATGTCCTACGATGACAAAGCCGGCACGGTCACCTTGCAGATCAATCAGATCGGCCCTGGTGACGAAGGCGAGTACACCTGCAGCGCGAAAAATCAGTACGGTAAGTAATTGTACGAATAAGAAAGATCAAGAAAGATCCAAGTAGCTTCGTTGATTCTCCGTCGACGATCAAGGAGATTCTCGAGATTTTACATCGATGATGAAAATGACGCGTTAGGAATGAGTTTGTCAATGATCTCGTGCGATCGTTCCAGGCGAAGCGATCTGCTCGGTTTACATTCAGCCGGAAGGATTTGGACCCCCGCAACAGCAATTTGGTGGCTACAAAAAGGAATACGCTCAAACGATTCAATCGACCGAACAGAAAACCGGAAGTCAATCCTTCCAGCAACGCAGTTACCAACAGACCATTGACAAACGAAGCTACGTCAATGGCACCAGCACCAGCATCGAGGACTTTAAGGTTCTTTTCTCAATACTCCTTTGACCCTCTTTTCTTATCGCGAAAAGGATCGTTTATAGAGGCGCTTTTCATAGAGCTTCTTACGATTATCTATATATTATAGATAAGTAGCTTTCTATTTAGGTAGATAAATAGATAAATATATAGATAGATAGATATTCACTGATCTCCTGTCTATTCCACACTTCCTCCGCATTCGTCCACTTGTTTGACTTTAATCCTAGGTCTTCTTAATCTACTCTTAATCCTTATGATTATCCATGTATAAAGTATAAACTATATTCAAGATTCTATTTTTATTTCGTATTAAAGACGCGAAAGAATTTCGTTTTCGGATTGGTGAATTTCACCTGTCCTATGCTAGACTTCGCCGGTCACTGACGATGTCCTTGATGAAGCAAAGAGGATTATCCACGTAATTCCATTCATGTTGGCAGGTCGATACGTTTGAGTACAGACTGCTGCGCGAGACAGAATTTCGAGAATCGATCACGCGTCGCTTCGCGGGCGAATCGGACATGCAGATATCCACGATAGTCGATCGCAACTTAGGACCGGTCGCACCTCCGCAGATCACTCAGAAACCCAGAAACTCGAAGCTCCTCGAAGGATCCGATGCCGTTTTCACCGCAAAAATATCTGGCAATCCTAAACCAAGGGTAAGGACACAGATCGACGATCACGCGTTACGTTTGCACGATGAATTTTATTTTTAAATTAGAACGTATGTGCGAGTGTAAAGATTTCCATAAAGTAAATAGATTTACAACAATTTACGATGCTAAGAACAAGACATTCAATGTGTTATCGTACTCGCAGTTGACTTGGTTCAAGAACGGACAGAGGATCCGCGAGTCGCAACGCGTGGAGATGGGTTACTCGAATCAGCAAGCGACTTTGAAGATCAGAGTCGCGCTGCCGGAGGACGGCGGCCATTACACTCTTCTTTCAGAGAATCCTCAAGGTTGCACCGTGAGTTCTGCATACCTGGCGATCGAATCGAGCGATCAGGTGGATCAGGCGCTCTATCAAACACACCAAAGAGATGCCATCAAGAGCCAGCAGGTTGAGTCCACCGTCGAGTCCAGCGACACTGGCAAGGTCCTACCGCCTAACTTCGTTCGTACTTGCGTTGATCGGGAAGCAACTGAAGGCAAGATGACGAGGTGCGTAAATTTGTATCTCTAAAAGTCGTGTCGCGAAATTGAAAGATAAACTTTATCTTTTCCTAAACAAAGACCATTGTACAAACGTGACACTACGTTTTAAACACTCCTCTAATTTACCTATCCATTATCAAAAACCAAATTCAATTCTTAATATCAATACAATACAGCGATCTTTAAGAGACGCTCTTGATAAACTGGAATATGTTAAGACCAAAAGGCTTGAGACCCATGTCTGCCATTAGGTTCGATTGTCGCGTGACCGGACGCCCGTATCCCGAAGTGACATGGTACATAAACGGTCAACAAGTCGTGAACGATTTAACACACAAGATTCTCGTGAACGAGTCTGGTAACAACTCACTGATGATAACGAACGTTAGCCGAGCCGACGCCGGCGTTGTCACCTGTATCGCCCGTAACAAAGCCGGCGAAACGTCCTTCCAGTGCAACTTGAACGTGATCGAGAAGGAGCAAGTCGTCGCACCAAAATTCGTTGAACGTTTCACGACCACCAACGTGAAGGAAGGAGAGCCGGTTATTTTCACGGCGCGCGCCGTAGGCACACCAGTACCGCGAATCACTTGGCAAAAGGTAACGCCGAATTTCGTTTTATTTCCATCAAGGTAATCCATCGTGTACCAACGGTTACTGTTTTCAATTATTTTCATCTATGGACCTGGACAAACAATTCGTCATTTATCCTTTACATTCTTCAACCGGCAAGCTACGAAAAGACTGTAAAAATTAGAGATTAGAGATATAAAATCAGTATTTGTCTTTTTCCGAGCTAAAGAAAGGCCAGAACTAAGTAGGACAATTCGGATATCGCGGAGAAGTTAAAGGTTGCAAATAACGTTGCATTACCGAAGTCCCCAACGATTTGCTCGATTTTCTCAGGATGGCGTGCCGTTAGCGCCGGGTCCCGATGTGCGTATATCAACAGACGGTAGTGGAGCATCGACCTTGGACATACCATGCGCAAAATTCTCAGATGCAGCCTGGTACCAATGTACCGCACAGAATGTGGCTGGCTCCACCGCCACCCGAGCGCGGCTTTTCGTCGAAACACCAAAGGGAGCCGTATCTGAACCAAGACGCCTGAATTTACCTCGACCGACGAAAGTCATCGAACCAGAGTGAGTAAAATCTCGTGTGCGCGCGATTGTCACACTCGTGTTCGACGAATAATCGAGAATTAATCAATAAGAAAAACTTATTTGATTTATCATTAGATTCAGTTAACTCGAATAACGACGTTTAAATAATCATTTAATTATTTAATGCCTACTCTAACAACGTGGACTTTCTCTAAAAAATACGATTATCTGTAGACCTGCACCTGGCCCCGAAGTGATTTATCTGAGGCACGTAGAAAGAGCTAAACCATACTTGCCACCTCCGGAGGAAGATAAAATTTATCCACCGCCACGCTTCATCATACCATTGAGAGACGTTCACCAAATCGAGGGTGGACGCATTCACTTCGAGGCCAGAATCGAACCGGTGGGAGACCCCACTGTGAATGTTTCCTGGGCCGTTAATGGTAGACCCCTGGACGCGAGTAAGTGAATACATAGTACATATGTTACGTACGATTGACTATTGTAATTTTGATCGTTCTCTTTCGCTCGATATTTTCCGATCGTATTCATCTCTACGTTTACTCCGCAGGCTCACGAGCAACTTCCATATTTCGATTCGGTTACATCTCCCTCGACCTCATTAGCATCGTGCTCCAAGATAGCGGCGAATACATCTGCCGCGTCGTTAGCTCAACGGGAGTCGCAGAATCTCGTGCCACCCTCAGCGTGACGCGTAAGCAAATGTTTCTAAACGGCGACCTACCGCTTTTAAAAGATGACTTTAGATTTTATAGTGATTGATCTAAATACAATATAATATAATTGTAATTTGTTACGCTTACATCGATGAGATGGTAAGGCGAGTTCGTCAGATTCTTGTAATAATTTGTATCGCTGTAACAGCACGCGCCACGATCGAGCAGGCTAGCCAATACCCGGACAGCCTCCAGTACATCCAACAGCTCGAGGATTACAGCAAGTATCAAAGGCAGGAGAGCGTGGAGGAGACCTCTTCACAGCGGCCGGCCTTCATCCGACCACTCCAGGATCTTGGTGAGCTGCAGGAAGGTCGAAATGCCCATTTCGAGGGGCAGTTGACACCTGTCAGCGACCCCACCATGAAAGTGGAGTGGTACAAGGATGGCAGGCCAATCACAGCTAGTAAGTACAATAATTACGCTATAACTGCCTTGCTTATCGACGAGATGATATTCGTAAGAACGATAATAATTTCAATTGTCACGTTCTTATTCATAATCAGCTATTATATTTTATTAATAATCTCGTTCTAATTATCTAGGCTCAAGAATCACAACCATCTTCAACTTCGGATACGTCTCGCTTAACATATTGCACCTACGAGCTGAAGATGCTGGTTCTTATACAGTCAAAGCTGTGAACCGCTTGGGAGAGGCCATCAGCTCCGCGACTCTCCGTGTCTTCGGTAAGACGATCGATAATTGTGTAATAAAAGCGAATCTTATGCAAACTATCGATTGCATATTATGTTATTCCAGCAAGAACGAGTGTTACTACGGACTTGGGTATCCCCGAGCAACAGAGGTACATCGAAGCTGCCGAGGAATTGGAAGCCTACCAATTAGCGATGCATCAGAAATATGTTCAAGAGCAACCTGAACCGACGAGCCCACCAGAATTTAAATCACCCATAAAGGATCAGAATAACATACGAGAGGGTGGTTTCGCCCATTTCGAGGCTCGTCTCGAGCCAGTCGGCGATGCCGATTTACGAGTCGAATGGCTCAAAGATGGACGCCCTGTAGAAGCTAGTAAGTATCCTACATAACTTTTGTGCATTATTGCATCGAGACAATGACTCGTAACAGTCATTTCTTTTAAGTTCGAAATAAATGAAATACTGTTAATAAACTTCAGATCGTATTAAAAATAATCCATAATCTATAAGTTGATTGATATAAGCTTATAATCCTTGACGTACGCTTTATATGTTCGAAACGGATGATTTTGTGCCACATAAAGCATCAATTTATAATAATTTACACAATTAGGCTCCCGAATCACAACCTTCTTCAATTTCGGTTACGTTGCCCTCACCATCAAATACGTAACGATTCACGATGTCGGTGTGTATACTTGCCGCGCCTATAATAGAGCAGGCGAAGCTCACACTACCGCTCAGTTGAGCGTAATCAGCAAGAACGACGTCATTTACGACAGTCAACATCCTACCGGTCTTCAAAGAATTCAAACCTTGGAAGATTCCAGCAGATACTCGCGACAGGTACAGGAGGAAGTACAGGTGACGCAAGCGCCGCGTTTCCTCGGAAACCTGAAAGGCACCAATAAAATCGTCGAAGGTCAGCGTGCGCACTTCGAGGCTCGCGTTGAACCGCAGAGCGATCTTACCATGAAGATCGAATGGTATCACAACGGCAAGCCCATCACAGCCGCTAACAGGATTCAAACCTATCATGATTTTGGATACGTGGCGATCGATATTCTTCAAGTTCGACCCGAGGATGCCGGTACATACACGGTGGTGGCTAGAAACGCGCTAGGAGAGGCACAACTATCAGCCACGATGATCGTTGAGAGTAAGTTTAGATCGTTATTTACTTTTTGATATCAAATATGGCAAAAAAAATATCTTTAATTGGTTTGAGATACGCGCTACTCCAAAGATAGATCAAGCGAATCGATTCTCTTTGTTTGTCTAGCTCGTTCAAGCGTGGACACTAGCAGTATGCATCGTGGTACCTTTGAAAAAACGCAACGTCTGGAAGAGTCGAAATTTATTGAACCGCAGTATCACATCGAAGAGATATCAAAGTCGAAACCTATCTTCGTACAACCACTGAGTGACCCGAAGCCTGTTAGCGAGGGCAAGAATATCCATCTAGAATGTCGTCTGGAACCGATGGCTGATCCAACTATGCGAGTCGAGTGGTTCCAAAATGGACGACCCGTTACCGTTGGTTCGAGATTTAGAACCTATTACGACTTTGGATTCGTCGCTCTGGATATCATACACTCGACCATCTACGACTCCGGCGAATACACGGTTAGAGCTACCAATCATCTTGGTACTGCTCACACGTCGGCTTGTGTCAGAGTAATCGGACGTTCGGATGTGGTCACTGAAACGCAAAACGAGCAATCCCTTGAACAGATCCAAATGTTGGAGGATTCTTCAAGGTGAGCTTTTCAGCATATCGGTATCAATGTTACTCTTAGTTGAAACCAATATTTGCGTATCTATCTAGTAAATCGTGCCAGTTATAAGAAATGTTTAATTGTCTGGTCCACTTTTTGTGTCAATTAGGTATCGCAAAACTGAACAAGAAGAAGTAACTATAATGCAAGCACCACAATTCACTCGTGCACTTCACAACATCGAAACGGTGGAACTCACCAATGTTCACCTAGAATGTCGTCTTCAACCTGTGGGTGATGCCAGTATGAAAGTCGAATGGTTCGTCAATGGCAGACCAGTTAAAACAGGTCATCGGTTTAGGCCATCTTACGAATTCGACTACGTAGCACTGGACATTCTTGGCGTCTATCCCGATGATTCGGGCGTGTACACGTGTCAAGCGAGAAATCAACTTGGCGAGGCCGTGACATCATGCTCCGTACGCGTACACGCTAAGAAAGATCTCCTTCTAGAATCTCAACATCCGGAAGGCTTAGAGAGAATACAATACCTGGAGGATGCATCGAGATACAAGAGACACGAACTGGTAGACGAGGTTGTCAATGTCAAGCCCAAATTCATCACCAATCCAAAGAATCAAGAAAATCTAAGGGAAGGCCAACATGCGCATTTTGAATGCAAACTCGAGCCCGTTACTGATTCAAACTTGAAGGTCGAATGGTACAAGAACGGTCGTCCAGTCACGATAGGTAAGTATCTATCTTAATTGGACGAATCATTTTAATGGACGTGCAATACGGGGTCTTTTTAACACGCTAAGTGTCTAGCCCGTTTTGCTTACGGTTCCGTTCAGCCCCAGACTCGGCCGTCTGACCACCGCCGACGGTCGATTCGGAAAATGAACAGAAGCGTTAAGAACCACGGTTAACTCGCGAAATATCGGCTTGAGGACCGGGGTTTTTTACCGAGGGTCTTCCTCTCCACTTTGAGAGAAGCCACTCTCAATTGAAGCTTTCTCAATTGTAATAAATTCTTTTTTGCATTCATATTGAGTTTCCCAAAATCTCCTAATAATAATACCTAATAATAAATTCCCAAATCTGTTCTAATAAATTACATGAACTTTTTTAAAATATATTCTTTTGCTTGATTGAACAAAAACCGATGTCGCCAAAGCAAAACATTTATTTATTAACGCCGGTCCCTAAGGACCAACGTGACGTTTAACTGTTAAAGACAACTCCCTCTTCACATCCTACGATATCGATAAATCGGTTCATACGATCAGTTACGTTTATTTTCGCGACCCAGTGTACTAGCGTTACGTTTCGATCGAAATTGAATCGAAATATTCTCTACTTCGAAGGACACCGCTTCCGCCCGATCCATGATTTCGGCTACGTGGCACTGGACGTGATCGATCTAATAGCCGAAGATTCCGGCACGTACACCTGTCGTGCGGTGAATCTGGTCGGCAGTGACGAGGTCTCCTGCACCTTGTCCTGCCGATCGACGGCACAAGTCTTGACGGACACGCAGAACGAGAGCGGTCTGGAACAAATTCATTATCTCGAGGATCGATCGAAATACCATCGACGAGAGGTGATCGAGGAAACGACTACGCAAGCACCCATCTTCACCACTTCCTTGAACAACGTTGAGATAAAGGAGGGTCAAAGAGCACACTTCGAGTGCAGACTGATTCCTGTTTCGGACGTCACGATGAAGGTTGAATGGTTCCACAATAACACGCCTGTCAAAGCTGGCTCGAGATTCGTTGAAACCAACAGCTTCGGTTTCGTCGCCTTGGACATCATGTACGCCTATCCCGAGGATTCGGGTACTTACACTTGCCGCGCTAGGAACATTATCGGCGAGGCGATTACCTCAGCCTCGGCTATCGTTCACTGTGAGTTCGCCATCGAGATGTCGACATTGTTGAGACAATTGTCTCAACAATGTCGACATTGACATCGATTATCAACATTATTGCCTCGATGAGTTTCTTTATTCGATTCGTTCGTTTCTTCAACAGCCAAAAAGTCAATTTACATGGAGTCCCACAACGAGGAAGCCTTGGAACGACTGCGTTATCTGGAGGATACCTCCCGTTATCAGCGTAAAACGACGCAAGAAGAGACCGTCACTCAGGCGCCAGTTTTCACGATGCCAATAAAAGATTTACGAATAGCCGAAAATCAAGCTGCTCATTTCGAAGCTCGTGTCATCCCCGTCGGCGATGCCAAACTGAAGGTAGAGTGGCTTCGTAATGGCGTCTCAATCTCAGCCTGTAAGTAATTTTCTGTTCCCAACGTTTGAAAAATAAATCCTACGACATAACAGTAATTTAATCAAAGGTTCTGATGAACTTCTTGGTATTTTAACGAACGTTAGCATATTTTTTTATCCATTAGCTAATCGAGTAACGACAATGCACGATTTTGGATACGTCGCGCTGAACATGAAATACGTTAATCCAGAAGATTCAGGAACTTACACCTGCCGCGCGACGAACGATCTCGGCGAAGCTGTGACGTCAGCGACTCTCTTTGTCCAATGTAAGTCGAAAACATAAAATTAACTGATATTAAGAGCTTCGCACTGCTTTTTGTAAAATCTCGCAGCTTGAGCAAATGCTTATTCGTAGACTGAGTATTTTGAATGCAGGAAAGAAATGTCGCTCTTAGCCGTGACATATTGGCAAGAGTGTTTTGAAGCTTTTCGATATTTTTTTTTTCTACTACAAAGTATAATATATATTCTGCTGTTCTCACACAAAACGAGCGGCATATAAATTCCATGAAAATTTGCAAACTTGACCATTTCACAAAATATACGCACAAGGCACAGCAATCCCTATACGTATTATGTAACAAATTATTCTGCTAGATTTTTCTTATAAAGAGATATTTTCATCATTGTCATTATTATTACAACTTTCCTCGATATCGAATAATATCTTTTCAATTCAATTTTGTTTACACGCATTCTAACAGATATTGATCAGGTAAATACCACTAACGTAATATAAATATAACTCTTAATATGTTATTTGATGACTACATACAGAATCATTAGCGTTTTAAGTTCAAACTCTTAATTTGCAATAATATTTAACGACATCGCTAGAATTCGTCGTTAGAGAGACTTTTATTTTCATCGCAAGCTATTTGGTCAAATTAATCGATTAGGTATTAGGATTAATTAAGCGACGTTAAACCGTTCGCCTAAGAGTCGTTCCACGGTCCACGTGGGACCAATACACGCTCCACAATACACTGACATATTATTCCGCAACGCAGCCAAGGCAGCCCTGCAATTCGAATCGCAGCACGAAAGTGCGTTGTCGAAGCTCCAGGCGCTCGAAGACACCAGCAAATATCAACGTCGCGAGGAAGAAGAAATCGTAATTAAGGAGAAACCGTCCTTCACTGTTCAACTGAACGGCCCTACGCGCCTGGTCGAGGGTCAAAGTGCACACTATGAGTGCCGTATAGAGCCCTATCCCGATCCGAACATGAAGGTGGAGTGGTTCCATAATGGAAAACCACTCTCCACCGGTCACAGGTATAGAACAGCCTGCGACTTTGGCTTCGCATCTCTGGATGTGTTGACTGTATACGCGGAGGACTCTGGCACCTACACCTGCCAGGCCACCAATAAACTGGGATCGGCCAAGAGCTCTATTAATCTTGATGTTAAATGTGAGTAGATCGTTGCAAGTAGATCGTATCCGATTCGAAATTATTTCGTTGTATCGATGAAGAGTGTAATTATTGGCACGCACTAACGTATCGTATCGTCCCGAAGGATTCAAAAAATCTATAATATGTACGAATGAAAGTTGCTCACAGATTTAGAAAATAAAATATTTATATCAATCTGAGATATTCATTTGAAGCAACGTGATCGAAAAGTTATTTAAAATTTTAAAAAACAAATTCGATGTATTTTAAGGCGCTATCAATAAATAGTAATAATGATTGTAAGATTTGAGAAAATAATTGAGGATATTCTTCCTTGAATGCATTTACAAATAACGTTTGACATACTTCGTTGAATCCTTGAGTAAGCAATTTATATCTGCAAAGGAATTAATCTATTCATCGGCATAACGAAATAAGCTACAGCAAAAATGGGCGGGGACAGTAGGTGGATTTATTGCGCAAGAATACACCTTATCTTTGGTTATCTTGCAATTTATGCAAATTGGCGAAACCATCTGTTTGTGCTTATAGTTTTTGATACCCGTTAATTTACGTCCATTTATGTGAGAATTTTCAGTGTCGAAAGAATATGTGATTTTTTGTTCCTTCTATAAGTGTTTCGTACTCGTTTATTTTCCATTTCGTTTTATCGCTGCTTATTATATGTTGTGTGCCTTCCACGACCATATCGCCTCAATCTTTCTCTTTTTATTTATATATTTTTTTCTTTACATACTGTAACAATATTATCGAGACAGTCAACGAGAAACGGCTCGGTCCTTTCTAACTAGTTATAATTTTCAGCTCGTTCCTCGATTATTCGTGATACTCAACACGAAAGCGCTCTTAAAAAGATACAATATCTCGAAGATGATTCGCGTTACAAGCGCGTAGATGAAGAGGATTTGATAATCGCCGAGAAGCCCAAATTCGGTCGACCTTTGAAAAATATCGAGCATTTGCCAGAAGGCAAAAGCGCGCATCTCGAGGCGACTTTGACCCCCGTTAATGATCCCACGATGGTCGTCGAGTGGTTCAGGGACGGCAGACCTGTGCCTCAAGGACACAAATTCAAGACAACCTACGATTTTGGATACGTCGCTCTGGATATTCTTTATGCCTATCCCGAAGATTCCGGTACTTATATGTGCAAAGCGAGAAACGCTGTCGGTGAAGCGGTAACCACTTGCGTCATCAGCGTAGATTGTGAGTCTGGTTTCTAAATATTACTTTAATACTTAATAACAAAATATCGTTCTCACAACGACTCTGATTCGTTAATAGAATAGAATAGTTAGAATTGCGCGAAGATTTTCTGTACACGATTGTCTTGATTTTAATATTATCAAAATTAATCAAAACTGCCTTCTTGAATTTGAAATCGCATAATTCTCCATAGAAAATTGGTGTGTCTAAATGTATCAGTACTGCGTCGATATATCGATACGTACAACGTGGCGCATTTATATTTAGTTTCGTACGATGTAAAAATGTCAAAATTTGAAGCATGAAAAGCATATATTAACGATGCATGAGAATGTTAAACTTAATGTCGTTTCTACAAACAGCCAAACAAGGTCTCTATTTGGACACGCTGGATGCCCAACGACTTCAAAAAATACGAGAATTAGAAACTGTGGAGATAAAACAAGAAGTCGAGAAGGAAATAATTCATCAAAAACCCATCTTCTTAACGCCGTTGAACAATCTGGATCACCTAAAGGAAGGCGAGCACGCTCACTTAGAATGCCGCGTCGAACCTATCAACGATCCAAACTTGAAAATCGAATGGTATTTTCAACGATATAACCTCCAATAATACCAGATAGCAATGGCAAATAAGCTTACCTGATCGTTCACATTTTTCCTAGGTTTGTAAATGGTGTCGCTGTAAAAACTGGACATCGTTTCCGCACGACGCACGATTTTGGATACGTCGCTCTCGATATTCTCTATACTTACTCTGAAGATTCCGGTACTTACATGTGCAAGGCCACTAATTTAGCAGGCGAGGCAGTCAACACGTGCACCATCAAAGTTGGCTGTAAGTATACTCAATTGTCGTCATTCCTCCGTAACCTTGTGATTTAATAGTCTCGTTCTATTTAACCTTTAGCAAAGAACAAAGAATATGTTCCACCTTATTCCCCACGTCCCATTAAAATTTCCAGAGAAGGAAAACCGTTTTCGAATTCCATTCGTAGAAGAGACCATATGTCGGTCGAAAATTCACCGAAGAAATCTCACTGCGCGCTAAATGATATTTATGATTTTTATAACCGTGGTGAAACGTTAAATGTGCCAGATTATAATCAATGCTATCGCAAAAACTTATCCATCAGAGAAAATAATAACTTAGATAAATATGATTTAAGAAATTCACGTTACAAGAAAAAGCATACGGCTCTCGAGGCTGATCATTTTGAAAGGGTTCACGGTGAATCTAATAAAGCTTATATTTCTCATCGTGGCGTCGTATTTACCGATTCACCTAAAAAATATAATACAAACTTTCCACGAGGGATATTACGACAAAATCGCAAGATACGAAATAATAATAGAATCAATGATTTAAATTGTTACTCCGATCAAAAATGTAAGGAAAGTCACGTTATAAAAATGTATCCTCCGCCCAGATTCGTATAAAGAGAACAGATTTGTTTATTATTCGAAAAGGATGACAAATGTAATCAAATCCTATCGCATAAAAGTAATAAGAAAAAATATTAAACCTCACGTATCATTGATATTTTATTTACGAAAATTACAATTACAAGAATAATCAGTCGGCAAGTATTTGTATGAATTTCTTCATTTTCAGCTCGCCGTAGTATTCTCTTAGACACGCAACACCCGGATGGTCTCGAAAAGATACGAGAATTGGAAGCTCAAGGCCATCCTGCAAGACTCGAAGTTGAAGAACCTCCAGTGACTCCACCAAGATTCGTCACCGAACTTAGGGTACTGAATATAAAAAATAATTAAATTATTATAAAATATAAAATAAAATAAATATTCTCCGTCGAATATTTTTTTCCGAACAGACACAAATAAAATATTGTGTTAATATGTGAAATATTAATATTCGACTTACATATAGGAAACGTTACTTTAATTTCGCATAATTATATCGTCAGGGTACCACCGAAGTTTACGAAGGACAGACAGCTCATTTCGAATGCCAAGTGGAACCTCTGCATGACGCCAATTTACGAATCGAATTCTTCCACAATGGCAAACCTCTACCATCTGCGGCTCGTTTCCACGTTACGTTTGACTTCGGATACGTGGCCCTCGACATTGGTCACGCAGTACCCGAAGATGCTGGGCAATATTCAGTTCGAGCTATCAATGCCCTTGGTCATTGCGTTTCTTCGATCGAACTTAAAGTCATTCCTCGTGACAACATTATTTTGGACTCCCAACGTCCAGAAGGAATGGACAAAATCCGTGAACTCGAAGCCCAACAACCATGGAAAAGGCCGGATATTCCGGAACCAAAAACACTACAACGACCTGTCTTTACTCAACCTCTACAAAACATCGATGCTATACCAGAAGGACAAACAGCCCACTTCGAATGCAGACTTATTCCTGTTGGTGATCCTACTTTGAAAGTGGAATGGTTCAGGAACGAAGTACCGCTCGAAACAAGTAAGTTTCTTCGAATTACTTTTACATTACTTGATGATGTTCGTATTGCAGACGATATGTATCGCTTACATGGAAACAACCTAATTACTTATTCTGTTACTTACAGGTTCTCGAATTACAAAAGTTCATGATTTTGGATACGTATCTTTGGACATTACACACGTTCGCGATGAAGACGAAGGAGTCTACATGTGTCGTGCTTCTAATCCACTCGGTGAAGCAGTTACTACAGCTTCGATGAAAATTAAAAGTTAGTATCGTCAATATTTTAAATATCAATTTTTAAAATATCAATATTTTAAATAATACGAGTTATGAAATTGTTACGACGATGAATCTAGCCTGTAAATTTGATGTGTTCAGCTAAAGCTGGTATACAACTGGACACTCAACATCCCGAAGCACAACGTAGGATCGCTCAATTAGAAGCTGACAAAGGACCAAGCCGTCCGGAAGAACCAGAGAAAGTTTTCGACAAGCCAATATTTACGCAATTATTAACTGGACCTACGGAACTCTGGGAAGGACAATTAGCTAGATACGAGTGCAGAGTTGTTCCCGTCGGTGACGCCAGTCTAAGATTCGAATGGTACATCAACGGAATCGAATTAAAAATGGGTAAATTTTTTCCCTAAATTTTATCGCGTTCTAATTGATGGAATAATATAAATTAACTTTAATTCGACGCTTACTATAATTTACAGGATCACGATTCCATGTAAATCATGACTTTGGTTATGTGACGTTGGATATTTTGAAAGTTATACCGGAAGATTCCGGTGTCTATACTTGCAAGGCCATTAATAAATCTGGAGAAGCAGTATCCTCCATCTCGCTTAAGGTTAAAGCGCGATCAGCCATCGACGCTCAAAGCATCCAACCCGACGCATGGCAAAAAATACAATTGAAGGAAGCAGAAATGAATAAAGTACCAGAAATGTTCATTGACACGACACCTCAACAAGCACCGGTCTTTACCAAACATCTCGAAAGTTATGATAAATTAGTGGAAAGCTTATATGTCTATCTGGAAGCTCAAGTGGAGCCAAGAGCCGATCCTAATTTGCGAGTAGAATGGTTTAAGAACGGCATGTCCCTTCAGACAGGAACAAGATTACGTAGTACTTTTGATTTTGGGTTAGTGACATTATCTATCAACGGCTTAAGACCAGACGATTCAGCGATATATACCTGTAAGGCAACGAACTTACTAGGAGAAGCTGTTTCCACGTGTAGCTTGAAAATCGTCGACCGTCATTGGTTGCTTGGTAATACCCTTCATCCAGATGCATTACCCAAAATTGATGCTCTTGAACAACCACATGTTACGAGTGTAGAGCAACCTGAGCCCACGTACGAGGAGCCAGTCTTTATTACGCATCTGAACAACGTAGAGTGTGTCGAAGGCGACAATGTCCACTTCGAGTGTAACGTAGAACCATCGAAGGATCCAACGATGAAGATCGAATGGTTTATCAATGGAAAACCTCTCCCAGCAGGAGCACGATTTAAATCTACGTATGATTTTGGTTACGTGGCTCTAGATATTAATCACACTTACGAAGAAGACTCTGGAATTGTCACCGTAAAAGCAACAAATTCAAAGGGCATGGCACAGACATCTGGTACTCTAAAATGCACCAGCAAACAAAATATTTATCTGCAAACGCAACATCCCCAAGGAGAAGTAGGATTGGAAAAGGTCAAGGAGGTAGAAGATGCCTACTTATCGAAGTACAAGAGACCCGACGCCGGACCTGAACACGAATATCCTAAACCAATTTGGACCGTACCTCTACAGCCTGAATTTAAACTAGGTGAGGCAGAACCTCTTCATCTTGAAGGCCAAGTTGAACCAAAGGACGACCCTAACCTCAAGATCGAATGGTACTTTAATGGTAAAGTCTTAGACCATGGGTCACGTTTCAAGATGACCAGCGACTTTGGATTCGTTACGTTGGATCTTACCGATGTTTACGACCGAGATTCTGGAATTTATACTTGCAAAGCGTACAACAAAGCTGGTGAAGCGTTTACATCCACGACCGTCTATTGTTCAACGAAGGAAAGTGTCATTGAGAAATCTCAACATCCAAAAGGAAAGGAAGGTCTCGAGGCAATTCAAGATCTCGAGGAGTCTTTGAAACGACAAGAAGGTGCTTTACCAGAGGGCGACGAAGGGCATCCACCAGTATTCACATCCCAATTTGAAAATCTTACGAATCTATCCGAAGGAGAAATTGCTCACTTCGAGGCATCCCTTACTCCGACTGGTGACCAGACAATGGTAGTCGAATGGTTCTATAATGGTAAATCATTGGAAGCTAGTCATCGCACTAGAACCGTTTACGCTTTTGGTATGGTGGTATTGGAAGTATTAGGAACGAAAATAGAAGATTCTGGTACTTATTCGTGCAGAGCTACGAACAAATGGGGTAAAGCAGAGATTAGCGTTCAACTAGAATGCGTAGATAAATCTAAGGGACAGAAACCGAAATTTACCACTCACATTCAGTCTCTGGAAGGACTCAAAGATGGACAGTCGGCACACTTCGAGTGTACCCTTATCCCTGTTGGAGATCCACACATGAAGGTGGAATGGTTTCACAATGGTCAACCGCTCAGGCACTCTTCGCGCTTTAAGATGGTGTCCGATTTTGGTTTTGTCGTAATGGACATCGCTGGCGTAATGTCCCATGACACTGGGGAATATGTTTGCAAAGCAAGCAATAAATACGGCGAAGATTTTACAAAAGCAACGATTAAATGCTTCGGAAAGAGCGGAGTGTACCTAGATTCACTTCAGCCTGATTCACTTGCAAGAATTCGTGAACTGGAAAGTTTCGGCGGGGAGCAACCGACTACTCCAACTACTCCGGTAGCCGAACCACCAAAATTCATTACTCAAATATCGGATATTACGAAATTAGTCGAAGGACAATCTGCCCATTTCGAAGCTAGACTAACGCCAGTTAATGATCCAGATTTGAAAGTCGAATGGTACTACAATGGAAAGAAATTACCTCATGGTCACCGTTATAGAACTTTCCACGATTTTGGAATCGTTATCCTCGATATACTCTACTGTTATGAAGAGAACTCGGGCGTATACGAATGCAGAGCCTTCAACAAATACGGAGAAGACTCCACAAAGGCAACCTTAAAATGCTTCTCCAAAGCTAGTCTTATATTGGAATCGCAATTACCAAAAGGAATGGAAGGTGGTTTGGAAAAAATACAAACACTCGAGGACTCGATGATTCGTACTAAAGACGAAAAGACGATCGAGGAACGTGGAAAAGCACCTGTGTTCACCGTACCTTTGAGCAACATTGATGGCCTACGAGAAGGAGAAAGTGCACACTTCGAAGCACGTCTCATACCAACCGATGACCCAAGACTCAAGGTTCGTTATAAAATTCTTCTTGTTTTAGCCAATTGATCCTATACACTTGCATTAGTAATTTTTTATACTGTACTTATTTAAAATGTTTTATATTTATTTCAAATATAAACATATTTTATTTCACTTTTAGGTCGAATGGTTCTGGAACGGTAAACCATTACGAACAGGATCACGTTTCCGCACATTCTGCGATTTCGGTTTTGTCATATTAGAAATTTCTCCTATTTATCCGGAAGACTCCGGCGAGTATAGTTGCAGAGCGAGTAATGATTACGGTGAAGCTGTAACTACTTGCACGATGAAGTGCACAGGAAAGCGTAGTATTATTCTCGAATCGCAGTTACCAAAGGGCATGGAAAGTACAATCGATAAGATAGCTGAACTCGAAGGCCTTGGAAATGAACCTGGCCAACCCAGTCCTGATGACGATACGGGAAGACCACCGGAATTCATCACTACACCATCTGATCTGACATTAGCAGAAAATTCATTGGCTCATTTCGAATGTAGACTCGTACCCATCAACGATTCGAGCATGAGAGTCGAGTGGTTCCATAATGGTAAACCTCTTTTGGCTGGTACCAGAGTGAAGACGATTCATGATTTTGGATTTGTCATCCTCGAAGTCGCTAATTGTTATCAACGTGATTCCGGTTTGTACACGTGTAAGGCGACAAATCGCCACGGAGAGGCAACGGTCTCTTGTAAATTACAAGTTCGTGGACGACAAGGTATCATCTTGGAACCCCAATTACCCAGTAACTTCAAGACCGGCACGGAAAGTATCCAAAAATTGGAAGAATCGCTTTATAAGAGAGATGAAATTTTGGCCGAGGAAGAAAGCCCCAATCCCCCAAGATTTACCGTAGAATTAAAAGATATCGAGGTTGAAGAAGCAGGTCCGAGTCACTTCGATTGCAGAGTCGAGCCAGTCGGTGATCCGACAATGCGCATCGAATGGTTCCACAACGGTCGACCATTCGCCACTGGTTCTCGCGTACATCAAATCAATGATTTTGGATTTATATCTTTGGATATGTCTTACACTTATGCTAGAGACAGCGGCGAATACGTTTGTAGAGCTACGAACAAATGGGGCACAGCCTCTACCAAAGCCACTATCACTTGCAAATGTAAGTACATGAATTTTAAGTCGCGTCAAAAATAAATGCTACTTTTTTCTTTAATGCAATTATTACGTTTTCCATAATAGCTAAGAAAACGATTGACTTCGATTCTCAATTACCATCGGGCATGAGCGGAGAAAAGCTAAAGGAACTAGAACGTGGACCTATTAGCGAACCACCGGTCGAAGAATTACCAAGACAGCCACCGCGTTTCATTACGCAGATACAATCAGCGACCGTAGACGAGTCCGAACTAGTCAGATTCGAATGTCGCGTGGAGCCAAAAGACGATCCAAATTTACGTATCGAATGGTACAGAAATGGAAAATTGATTCCTGCAGGACACAGATATAGAACAGTCTACGATATGGGCTTCGTATCCATGGATATCTTGTACGCATATCCGGAAGATTCTGGGGAATACGTCTGCAAGGCCATTAACGACCTAGGCGAAGATACTACAAGCGCGTCTGTTTCTTGTAAAAGTACGTATGTCGTTGTAATTTCATTCGTATTTATTTATTCATTAATTAGTACAGGGTGACCGATGGGAATATGATAAAAGTAAATAGTTATTACCTCGTAACAAATAGGCCAAGTAAAATGAATTAAACGCCATTTTGTAGAAAAAAAACTTGTCAACTTTATTACCATACATATGAAAGAGAAACATAATAATTTAACAATTGAAATACACAATATAAAAAAAAGAAAAATTTTTGCTTGCGCATACGAATTAGTGGCATTTGTTTTCAAAGTGTTGTCCATTGGAATTAACACAGAACTGCAACAGTTTGCAAAAACTTTGTAATACATTATCTAACATACAGCCTACATAAATAATCCTGCCAAAAAATATCGAAAAATAAAAATAAAATCTCACATAACCAACACTGGAATTATGACGCGATTCCAGGGAGAGGGAGCGTGGGTAAAAAGTATCAAAAACATACTTAGTTTCGCTTGAAACTTTTTTAGATCCATATTTACTATAGAATCCACGATACGCTTGACTATAGTTTTTGCCTCTACTATAAGAGCACTCGATGAGAAACACTTTCAACACATTCCTATTGGTCGTCCTGTATGATACATAGTAAAAAGTACGTATCTTATGATACGATAACGTAAGATAATATTGCATTCTAGAACTGCCAAGTATCATCTTGCAAAACCAAGTACCGAAGGGCATGAAGAAGTCGGAAGCATTGATGCAAATGGAAGCGACCATCAAAAAGTACACGTCGGAAGTCCACTTGACCGAAGATGATCTGTACGACGCGGACAAGAAGCAACCGCCTCGTTTCGTAACCCAAATACAAGATCAGACGGAATTAGTTGAAATGAATAGTACGAAATTTGAATGCCAATTGGCACCCGTTGGGGACCCAAATATGAAAGTGGAATGGTTCTTCAACGGCAAACCTCTTCCTCATAAAAACAGATTCACACCGATCTACGATTTCGGTTATGTGGCCATGAATTATGGCTGGGTGTATCCCGAAGACAGCGGAGAATATCTTTGCAGAGCGACGAATTTATACGGTATGGACGAAACTAGAGCGATTATCAGAACCACTGGAAAGCCTGGCATCATTTACGAGTCTCAACTACCAAAGGGAATGAAGAGTATCGAGAAGATCAGAGAAATGGAAGCCGCCTGGCAAATGTAATTAAGCTTTTTCTTTCGCTCGAGTTTTTTACTTACGTACGTACATATTTACGTGTACTTTCTTCAATTCGTTTCTTCTTCTCGCTCAGAGTACCGGAGGACGAAGGCGAGGAAGAAAAGGTACGCGCACCGCCGACATTCGTCAGCAAACCCGAGGAAGTTACCGTCGAGGAAGGCGATTGGTCCAGATTTTGCTGCCGCGTCACTGGTCACCCAAGACCGCGCGTTATGTGGATGATCAACGGACATTCCGTGGTTAACGTACGTTCGACCGTTCATTCGTTAAAATTCGCTTTGAATTCGTCATGCGAAGTCACCAAACGAATTCTCGTTTTTCTTCAACTTAACAAAATTAGCAACATCGAGCTTCAAAAAATATATCCATCATTCGTTCGTTCAACAACACTGTACTAATTAACCATTCGTATTCTTTCGATCTACCGACACTGATTACGTCATAAACTTCGATCGATTGACCACGAGGCACCGCGATAAACTTCATCGAATTTCAGGGATCCCGCTACAAACTGACGTACGACGGCATGTATCATCTGGACATACCGAAGACCAGGCAATACGATCACGGTAAAGTCGAGGTGATCGCTAGGAGTTCGGTCGGCGAGTCGCGTACAGAGACATTCTTGACCGTGAAAGCCCGAAGCGACGACTATCGCGGTGTACTGAAGAACTCACCAAGACGTAAGTTGGCATCGACACGAAGAATCTCTTACACGCGTGCGTTGATGCATTTTTCGCGTTGCCTGATAACTCCACGTAAGGTCATATTAGAATTTCCATCATGGGCGCTGTGACAACGTCGAATCTCGTCGTCCGATTGGTCGACCGATCGATTCAACCCTTCGTGGCAGGGTGAAAATAAATAACGTCAAATATTCACGACCGACGTTGAGTCGTATTGAAATCTTTGCTCCGTTATAGTCAAATCGTGCGAATTAATGCAACAACGCGCACAAACATTAATCAATCCCGATTCTAAATACGAAGCAACAGTGGCACAATTATACTACACGAAAAGAGTAACGTCGCGGTTGTTCGATTTCAATAACGATCGGTGGGAAAGAACAGGAAGGACGATCGTGATTGAAAGACGGTTAGCAATCGCAACACAGTACATGATATGTTATATCGATACGACACATACAATCCATTCGAGCACAGAAAACACTCGAGACAATTCGAACACTATCAATGTCGATCCTTTCTTCACCTTTATCCTCCCACTGCCTATTGCCACCACCATCACGATCATACTTCACCAACACCACCACCACCACCGCTACCACCACCACCACCACCACCACCACCACCACCACCACCGCTGCCATTTTACCACGTCGATACCTCTACCTTGAATACCTTGAGTACCAGCTTCTTCTATTTCTCCGGGAATGCCTCGGGAATCCGACGAGAATTTCGAGCAATGCCGTCGTCGTAAGTCTTAGGACGCCACTATCGGCTACTTCGATTCGCGCCATATCGCGAAAGGGAAATCGTCGTTCAGGTATGGAAAAAATCATGAATGGAACGTGCCCGTAGTTTATTATTGTCATTATTGTTTATTGCTCCACCGATGTGCGCGTGACTAGATACACGTATGTATGCGCGCGAAGGAAAGTATTTTTTAGAAGGACGATCTCGCGCCACGTAGATCTCCAAATGATCGACGTGAATAGATCGGTATTTCACGTCCGTGTGTCTTCTTCGCGACTATTTCTATAATGGAGATCTTGATAAATAATGCGCGATCTTCATTGAAAGTATCTCGCGCTAAATATTCGTCGAAAATACTTTTCTTCGAGCGAACCTAATTTTGTTGCACTGGAGAAAATGGGTTCGCGGCTCCTCATCGGTCATTCTTCAATCAGATACATTTTACTTTTTCTTACGTTTACTTGTTAACTTTGTCTTACGTTTCGTACGTGTCTTTCGTTCGAACATATACGCAATATAATTTATTCCATGTATTGTTGTTCTTTTTATTGTACTTTTATAATTATTTTTACTTGTTATTCTTGTGAATATCATTTTTATCGTTACTGTTACTATTCATACGCATTTTTGGGACTCTTTTTGATATTATTTTTATAAATTGAATTCATTGACGACGTTCGAGCAGAGCTCCGTATTCCTCAGTGCGTCGCCTTTGTCGTGCTAATTTAATTTTTATTATTTTAGATTTAATTCTCTAGTATTATGTGTTTAATTTATTTTGCTAAAAACTTACTCCTCTTTGATCCATTCCCTTACGTAGCGTAAAACGGCGTGTCTAATACCAGTGTCATTCTTATGTGATTAACTAGGTGACCAATTAATACAATATAAGTAAGTAGTATTCCAAATTATCGATAATAATTTGCAACGGGATAAATTGGACACTGGTTTCCGTTTTCGCACGCACATCCACCTTGGAAAAGTAGAAGTCTCAGAACAATTATTCAGGACGAAAGAGACAGAAATATTCACCGAACAAACGGTGTAGTCCAAAAGTGTTTTCGATGAAACGAAATGTGATAAAAAAAAATTATTTTCCAAAATTGTGTTAACCATGTAATCTAACTCAAATGAATTATTTGGATGTCCACCTCTGTCTCCGGATATCGCGATCTTCGAGAATCAGTCTTCTGCCAACGCAGGAGACTTCGATATGTGTTGCATCGCCAATAAAGTACTGTGTCGTATTCGCCGTGATTCTCGATAGATTTTCTCCTTTTATAGAGACGCAACGTCAACTCGTACAAATACATAGTCATTTTTCGATAAAACATTCTCTTTATCGCAAGAACAATGACATTCGTTGAAGACGGTAATTCAGACGGATATTTATCTTAAATTTGAGAACACTTCACGTTTCAGAAATCCGCGGGTAATAATTTCATTTATATTTTATTTAAATTTCAGTCTAAGTTTCTCAATGACTTTTTATATCCTTTCTTATTCGTCGTATAATGTTCGATTTAATTGTTTTAGGATAAAATTAAAAAACCGCGCTTTTAGCGTGAGAGATACAGATTTTATGGAGTTCGCGACGATTCAAAATTCTTTGCTCTGTTTTACGTAATAACGTCTTCTAATCGAGATACGTTGTCTTCTGTGCCAAGACGCGATACTTTATTCATGAGACGAAACGATTCTCGCTCGTTCGAGATGCGTTGTCGGTTTCACGACATCGTAAAAACAAAGATCTAACCTACCTTTTCTCTAGCCTGGTACGATTACGGACTGACCCAGTACCAGACGGAGCGACAAAATACAGAACTCGAGCGTGTCTTCGACGAACGACACCAGAGCGTCTCCCAAGGAATCGAGATCGCCACTGAGCACCTTGGACAAAAGGTATTCAAGGAGCCTGAGACGGACTGGCAGAGGTCCGTAAAGAGTAAAAAGAACGAGGACTACTATAGCAAGCTGATGACACTCGAGGAAGAGCAAGTCCTGAAAGAGACCAGACTCAGAGAAGCCACGCATCAGTTCGCCATCCCGGGTGACAAAGTGGTGAGCAACTCCTTGGCGAAAGGAATGGCGCAAAAGTATCAAGAGAGCCTGTAAGTATCAGTATTTTCAGCATTCTTTAGACTTGCCTTCCCCCAGTCATTTTATTTTATCGCAAAATTTGTCACCGTCGCCCTTCCAAGGTCAATCTTATCTATTAGGTTGGCAACTAAGTTCCTGCCGTTTTTAAATTTTTTTTAATTTATTTAGTTTTAAACAAATTTTAATTTGAAAATTTAAAAAAAAAGAACGGCGAGAACTTAGTTGTCAACCTAATAAAACATGAAACTCAAAATACGATTCATTCTCTTCCTAAATTACATCAATCCCCGATATTCTTAAATTTGACAGAGTTCGGTAAAAACTCTTCTTTAATTACATATTTAAAATCTATCATTGATAACTATATCGTTATTAATAAAAGTTTAATATCTCAAAAATACTTAAGATAACACGACAATATCCATATTACACGGTGCAATCATTTAATTGGAATTGGATTTGGTGCGATTTCAGAGAAACGCAGCCGCAGGAACCAGCACAGCCACCTCCAACCATTAAATACGCAAAGAAGCCACACTTGACCGAGGTGGACATCGACACCGAACGCGTCAAGGGCACCGGCAGATACCCACCGGAACCGTCAGAATCAACGATACACGGTCGCGAGGTGCACGTTGCGAAGCAAAAGCAAACGCAGAAAGAGGTGAAGGGCGATCTCGAGATCACGCGAAAGATAACGGCGACCGAGACGACGGAAGTCGAGCATAAGGCGAAGACCCAAGAACGAGTGGTACAAGGTCAAGTGAAGCCAGCAAAACCGCCGGTGTTCACCAAGAAGATCCAGCCGTGTCGCGCGTTCGAGCAAGAACAGGCAAGGTTCGAGGTCGAGTTCGACGGTGATCCACTGCCGACCATCAAGTGGTATCGAGAGGACTTCCCTATTCAGAACTCCCCAGATCTCCAAATTTACACGTTCAGTACGAAATCGGTGCTGATCGTGCGACAGGTCTTCATGGAGGATTCCGGAGTTTTCTCGGTGATCGCGGAGAATCGTGGCGGCAAGGCCAAGTGTAGCGCCAATCTGGTCGTGGAGGAACGCAGACGCCAGCCTGGCAGAGGCGGAGTCATACCACCCAGCTTCCTGTCGACGATTCAGAACACCTCCACGACCACCGGACAATTAGCCAGATTCGACGCCAAAGTCACCGGCACCAAACCTCTGGATGTTTATTGGCTGAAGGTACGCCCATCATCTTCGATCTTTTTCAACTGATTTGACACGATTGATTTAGGTCGACGATTGAATCGCCATGAATCGTCGTGATTTTATTTAAAATTTTATTCTTATAACCATTCTTTGTACGATGTTGTGAATACACGTATTCATCTAATTATGACGTAATCATGGGTGATTTAGCTCGTACGATCTATCGAAGATGATAAATAAATAAGAAATAAAAGTTTTAACGTCGTCGATCGTAAAAATGTTTTTTCTTCCGACCCAGAATGGCAAAAAAGTAACGGCAGACATCCGTTACAAGACCTTGGAGGAGGACAACATCTATACCCTTCTGATCTTGGAGACAGTGCCAGAGGATTCGGGTAAATACGAGTGCGTGGCGATCAATAGCGCGGGCGAGGCACGCTGCGATGCCGAATGTACGGTCCGAGGACCTCAGTCACCCACCAAAACAGCAAAACCAACGACCCCTGGAGTGGAGAAGGCACCGACAATCTTGGAACCTCTGAAAGATCAATCGATCAGAGAAGGGACTTCGGTTGCGTTCGCCTGCAGAATCGCGGCAAAGCCCGTGCCCACCGTACAATGGAAGAAAGGCGACAAGGTAAAGAAGGAAAAATGTTCGATTCCATTTATCAAAAGTAAATCAGTTCAATGGATCATTTCGTCGGATGGTTTATTTGAAGGATCGTCTACGTTAAACGATAGTTTCCCCCAAGGATTCGATTTTTAATATCATCCAAAATAATAGACAGAAATCTTTAATGTACCGATATGAAAAACGAGAGAGAAATATTTCATCGTAAAACTGATAGCTTGAAAGAAGGTAATGAAACCATGGTCGTGTTTTCTTGATATTGTACAGGTGATCAAGCCGTCCAAATACTTTCAAATGCAAAAAGAAGGCGATCTTTGTACGCTGAGGATCTCTGAGGCTTTCCCTGAGGACGAAGGCGTCTACAAATGTATTGCGAAGAATCCTGCTGGTGACGTCACCACTTCCGCCAACCTACAAGTTCTCGGTAAGAAACAAATATCACGATAAAAGACCGCCAACAATTGGCTGAAATAATCCCGTACTCGTTATTCGAATTGGACACTCGTAGATTATCAAAAGAATCCCGTCACTTTCGTTTATAACTTCACAATTTGCTAAACGATTCTCGTGAAATCTTTATCACTATCGTCGTACCTGAAGACAACGAAATCCATCGATGTTTTGCAGCTCCAGACTCGGCGGACGTTCTACCGAAGCTGTCTCCTCTGAAGGATCAAACGGTCCTCGAGGGACAACCAGCACAATTCAAAACTCAAGTAATACCGTCCAAACCAAAACCGACGATCCAATGGTACCGCGAAGGCGCCTTGATCCCGCAGTCGCCCGACTTTCAGGTAAGTTCGAACATATCCCCGAATCTAATCATCGTCGCCAATTAGTCTCCTTCCATTCCTTCCTTACATTTTTTCAAACAACGCTTCTCATCCTTCGCTTTGCGATTGCGACACGATCGACGGAATAACGCCATTGGCTTTTTACCGATGGCAGATGATACACGAGGGCAACAACGCGGTGCTCCTCATCGCAACCACCTACGAAGAAGACACCGGCACTTTCACTTGTCGTGCCACCACATCGGCTGGTACCGTAGAAACCTCAGCGAAACTCATCGTCAAAAGTAAGAACTAATAACAACAATTCAAAGATTCCATTGCTAACACGAAACGCGATTGGATTAACGGGGCGAGTGCCTCTCAAAGACTGCCGAAGGATTCCACATGTAATCGAGATGATGTAACGCGATCCAACGTAGTTATCATCGCAACTAACGTATCAAACAGACTAACTTTTAGCGCTAATTCGATCCAATCGCGAATCTCGAAGAAACGTGTGAATTCCTCCGCGCATAGGCGATTCACGGGACAATGGAATCGCTGGTAAATTGATTTGTCGCTTTTCTTCTTTTGCGTTCCCCATTTGCAGTCGTAAGCTCCTTCGTTCTTCCTGTCTTCCTATCAACCTTGCCCTACTCAGTCCAATCCCTTTGGCCTAGCTCCAATACGACATTTACCTTCGTGATCTAACCCAGTGAACACGAGCGAATCGGGGAGTTTGTACTAACTCGTCGTGTTTTGAAGTAGACGAGCGAGTGAAACGAGCTATGTAGAGAAAAGCGCCGTTGTAGTAACGGCGACAGCCGAATTTTTCGACGAACTGAGGTAGAATTGTTTCCTTGCGAAGATGGTGCTCCGAATAGAGAAGGTACGAGTTTCTTTCGAGCAAAAAATGCGACAATCAGGAAAGCAAAATTCTTTCGTGCGTCGATCGATTGGGGAAAACGACGTATGGTGAAACCATCCGAAAAGAGATTGGTGCGAACGATAAAAGCGAGACACGAACACCTACGTGCGTTTCTCATCGTCGTCGTTCTCGAGAGAGAATCCGAATTAGAAAGGTGGTGCTGCTTCGAGTCCGATAGGTCGATAACGTTTCGAGACGAACATAGCTTGTAAATACGAGAGGGGTTAGGAGGGGAAAGCGGTACGTGCAACGAGATAAATGGTAAGCAATGGAATCGAGATGATTCCATTACGATGGCGTCGTGTGTCGAGAAAGAAGGATTGAAAAGATGAAAGAAAGAACGAAAAGAAATTACACGAAACGAAACGTCGAATGTCTCGGTATAGGAAACACGTATACTCGTTTACTCGTTCGATGCAGTAGTATTTGTCAATGTTTATTTATAGAAATATGTAGTAGGATATTTAACATATATATATATACATATACATATATATACATATATATACATATATATATGAATATATAAATATATAAATGTAGAAAAAGTTATGTATAACATATTCTATTCTTGCCGCGCTATAATACGCGTAGATCACGTAATACGGATGGTATCACATGTAGCACACCCGAAGCTGCATTACGATACGTACATACATAAATATACTATATATATATATACATAGCATCTACACACGCAACTTACATATTGGCTAACATTCTACTAATCGATTATTTATTATATTGTAAAATGGAAAAAAGCAATAAAAACAAATGTTTCAAATACGCATAAGCCTCGTTTGTTGCCGATTCGCCGCGACATAACGCATAACAGTAACGTTTACGGCGGATTAAAGGATTGAAAATTTAATTATTGGAGCGACACTTCCAAGTCATGATCGTCGAAAAACATCGCAGTACGATGCTTTGAACGTTTACAGATTTGTCGTACGATGAAAAATCGATCGAATGAATCACGAGGAATTTTCATGAGACGAAAATTGAGAATCACTCTTTAAGACTAGTTTTAATTTCGACGTCGCCCTTGAACTTAAAATTATCCCACATTATTTCGTTAGACCCAGCGCGAAAACGCTTGGGAATCACTCTCGTCCATTGGTTTGCGCAATTCTTGGCACGATGCGACTCGACGTCTGTCTGTTCCTCGTAACGTTGAATAATCGAACGTTAACGCTTATTGTCGGTTCATTGTTGTTTCCTGCTACTTCTGTCGGCGTACCTTGCTCTCTTGTTGCCGTGAAATTCGCCCCTTTCTCTTGTCCACGCCTCGCCATGAGAGGAATGTCGCAAATAACTCGCGACTGCTACGCTTCCGGCATCGAAAGTGACTCGACGTGGTCTCTCGGCCCTTCCTGGCGCGTCGCGACGCTAAGAAAGCAGACGGGAGGCACGCAGACCAACGGGAAGGCACGCGCGTTACGCGGCAATGCGACGAGCAAAAGATAAACGGAACCCGTTTACGACTACGACGACTACGACGACGACGAGATGATGATATTCGTTCGGTGTGCATTCCGTCGCGACAGAAAATTTATATCTAGAAAGATACGTCGATTTCGCCGTACTAAAAAATTCGTATGATCCATCGAAAAATGTCCGAAGTGAAAGTCCACGATCGAATACGATTGGTGTATTCGTAAATCGATAATTTGACGATTGTCGATATGAGAGCAAAAAATTCTGCATATGGAAAAATTTATATCTAGAAAGATACGTCGATTTCGGCGTACTAAGAAATTCGTATGATCGATCGAAAAATGTCCGAAGTTAAAGTTCACGATCGAATACGATTGGTATATTCGTAAATCGATAATTTGACGATTGACGATGTGAGAGCAAAAAATTCTGCATATAGAAAAATTTATATCTGGAAAAATACGTTCGTTTCGTTGTACTAACAAATTTATATGACCAGTCGTAAACTTATTCATTCATTGTCAAATTTCTTCATGGTTAGATACGATGGGTATATTCGTAAATCGATAGTTCGTCCATCGCCGATACGGCAACGAAAAATTCTGTGTGGAAAAATTTATATCTGAAAAAATACGTCGGTTTTGTTGTACCAAGAAATTCGTAAGATCGATCAAAAAATAATCGAAATGAAAATTCCTGATCGGATGCGTGTGTGTGCGCGCGCGCGTGTGTGTGCGTGATTGGTCAATTTGTAAAAGGGGAAAAAGCGAATTTTGAATAATTTTGAAAAGTATCTATCGAATTTCGAGAGGAGAATATTTTGAAAATTTGCACGGTACGATAGACTTTTGGATTAAGGAAAGAACCGAGGATCGCGACTAGCGAAAAATCTACGCATAAATTCGTAAGAGCTAACATCGAATTAATTTAAAACTGAGACGTTCCATCGTCGAGAAATTCACCAAATCACGCACATGCGAGAACGTAATTCGGTGAGTGAACGTGGTAAAACGGCTGCCTATCGTATGTCTCGATCAAAATGACGACTTCGAGATGTTAAGTCGCCCTCTTGTTAAATTTGAGCGGTGTACGAGCCAAAACGCGTTGACAGATTTATCGCGTTTAACGACGAACGTACGTCGCTTCAAAGATTCAATCCGATAGAATTTGACTCGACGACGAACGTACAAAGAAAGAGATAAGAACAAAGAAAACGAAGAAATGAAATTCGAGACAAGTGGAAAGAAACGAATGAAATTTGGAAAAACGCCTAGCGATTGTTGTTGGCAATTTACGCTTTGCGCGACGTCGTCGTGCTCGTAGGCATCTCGTAAAATCCGCGATTCCGTGGAACGTTCCGCGATCTTCTTCTACTAGTTTCCAAGTATCGGCTTTCCCCCCTTGGTAACTGGTTTAACGAGCGTGAAGAGAGCGTCTTTTACTGCTACTTCTTCTTCGTCGTCGTCGTCGTCGTCATCGTCATCGTCGCTACCGAGGTAAACGTATTTTCTTCGGTGGCAAGTTCTGCCTCTTCGGCTCGTTTCAAAACGAACAGTCGAGCGGAGGGCGCAGTGCCGTGTGCAGACACAGCTAGGCCCTCTTCGTCGGCTATTTCTGACCACGTGACGTGTATTACATTACCCGACTATATTTGGCCACCGGCACGGAACTCCCCGAAGACTCGGTAAAATCACGTGCGGCTAAGCGAGTCGGAGTACTCGCGAGTAGCATTTTTTATTTCTGTATCGACAAAAGCTCCGCTTTTCGACGGAAAAACGATCTTGCCCTAGTCTTTGCGTAAGACGGAGGCAAAAAATGCGAGAAAAGAAAGGGAAAAAGTCGCACCTTCGAGCGAATTAATCGAGACACGAGGATGCGACATTCGATGCGGGATGCTCCATCCACGAGTGGAGAAACGAGGCGTGGGAAAAAAGAAAGAGATATTGGCGCAATAGGTATCACCACCGAAGTGGAATCGCGGTAGGAGATCGTCTCGCGTTACGCCTAGCATTACGGAGAGTTGCGGAGCGCGACGAAGCGCCGTGAACGGAACGACACCGTTCTCCGTTTCTTATTTCTCTCCTGTTATCCGACGTACACTTCAAACGTATCCACGCGCGTCTTCCGCACGCCCACTCATCTATATACCTGTGTACTTAGTAGCGCAAAAAATCATCTTCGCATTCATCATATATTAAAAAAAAAAGCTTAAATCTTGAATAGATTTTTTTATTATTAACACTATGACGTCCGGTGGCTCCACGTTGGTGCCATGTAATGTATGTAATGTCAGTTTTACTAGTACTTTACAGTAATTGCAATCTGCTATAGTTACAACACTTAGCAATTTCGATGACGTGGCAAAAAACGTTGACAGGTTTAATCACGGAAGTCTAGGCTATGTCCGGCTCGAGCAGTTGTTCCTTGGGTGAATAAATATGAATGCAATATTTTGTGCTACCTGGGCACCTATCTAGGTAAATTCGCTTGGCCGTCTTTACGTGCCTGCCTACCCGCCTAACGTTTTCACCTTGCGTATCGCGTTGAACACCGGCAAAATTAGACCGTGAATCCGGTGTGTTGTTAATCTCGGTCATCCGTGTGATCGAGGCGCGTATCGCGCCGCGGTATCGCGGGGCCAAGAAATCGCATCTTCCTCCGATTAATATTCCGCGGTGTACGCACTTAGATCCAGCGAATGCCTTCGAATCGAAGAGAAGAGCTAATAGTACTTCGGTTAAATATAGAGATTCGAGCCGACTTCTCGCGTCACGGCTGTCCAGCGTCTCTATAACGCGCATAATTTCGCCTTTTTCGAGCCTCGCGAACAACGTCACCCTAACACGATATCGCTGTTTCACAACCGATGTCCTCTCGCGTCCTAATCACGTTTACATCGCAGAGCGATGATTGTCGGAACCCCTCTTGTTCGTGTCTTTTTTTGGAATCGTACGAAGAGAGAAAGAGAGAGGGAAAAAATAAAATGTACGAGAGAGAAATCGATTCGACTTCCGTGAAAATCGTTCTATCGTCTAATCTTGAACGTCATAGCGTATAAATATTCTTTCTTCATGTTTCCTCGCATGCTCCACTAGTATTTACGATGTCCCGCGCGTATTCGAGAAAAGTTTGCTCGCGCTCTGCTCTCATTCTTTTTTTCTTATTTCTCTCTTTTTCTCTTGGTATCGCAAAAGAAAGACGCGGAAGACGGAGCGAACGTAAAGCCTCGCGATAATTAGTCGATCGTCCATTATTTTCGTTCTTGGCTTTACGACGCGTAACGTTTCTCGAAGATTTGAGAAAGATCGCACCGATGCCAAGATAAACGAGGCGAGGAGGCACGAACGTTCGAAGAAGCAAAAGAGCGCGAGCCGACGAAAACGATGTCGAGGAAAAAATGTCAAGAGCGAGTTCCCAAACGCTCGACTTTCTCCCGTCTCCTGGATCGAGGATGACGCGTCGTTTCGCACGAAACGAGCGGCAACGCTATTTCGAGAAGAAGACGAATGGCGAAAAGAAGATGGCAGATTTTTCTAACGTTTACGTTTTAACCGACCGACGACCTTGACGCAACAACAACCACCTGAAGCCAGGATTACTGCCAAGAAGTCGGGGTTGTCGTCGTAGTATCGGAAAAAGCGAAGTCGCTGATTCATACCGAAGGTCTTTTCCTCGCCAATCGATCCTCTCTCAGACTCTCGACCACCACCGTCGTTTTCGTGGATTTCTACCATCGGTAGGAGAGCCACGAACGGATCGTCGGGCAACGGACTATTTTGGCCCTCCCAGCTGCCTGTGATTCAGCCGCGTCCAAAAATAATACGGGGGAGCGCGTGTCAGCGCACTCTGGAAGGCGGGAGAGAATTATTTCTGGGTATAGATGGTCGCGCGCGAGATCTCGTGCGTGCACGATAATACGGAGATCCGTACGGATGTTTTGATGCCGTCGGATCGTCATCGTTTCGACGGTCGAAATAAATCATCGTTTTCCCGTATCTTATTTTCCTTCGTTTCTTTATTTCGCGCCTGTATTTGTATTTATTTTATTTTTTCCTCGTCAAACGATATTTAGTTAGCGTCCTTCCTCGAGACTCTTAACTCTTGAATTAGAATAAAATCGATGACTTCTATCCGGAATATGAAGATTATATTTGGCTGAATGGTTTCTTCGATCGCGTCGATTCGATTCGGGTTCCATGCAAATCTTATCATCGAGTGCTAATTTTGTCGTGCAATGAGAAAATAGAGAGTCGAAGTAGCGTAAGTCAACGGCTTCGCCGACGTACGTAGAGCTTAAATCGAGCGCCGTAATATTTCGTCGATTGGACTGATCGAAGGAAACCATATTTCGGCGAGGCGAAAAGATGCAGATGGAAAGGTAGAGAGAAGAAAAAAAGGCAATCGAGAAAAAGAGAGAACGTTGGTGGGAGGAAACGAAGATGAGAGAAGTGGAAGAAGAGGGTCAGGGGCAACGACGCATCGCTAAGGATCGACTTGTCTGACTTTATTTTTATTTCTGTACATGACCACTCCAATCGTGCGTGATTCATTCAATAAACTCTCTTGTGTCATAGGACACACGTGATATATTATTAAAAGTAGTGTATCAGTATCCCTGTTCGCACACATAATAACGCGAGACACGAGTGACGCATCCTCACCGTCGTTATTGTATTTTTGTCCTATCCGACTAGTGAACGCGTAAATAAGCGTTCGAGGGAGTATACGTCACCAGAGTCTTGCTCTTCCCTACTGCCTTACAATTAGATCGTTTATCCTCGAGTTTCGAAACCTACGCTTATCTATCGTTACGATGATTAATGATACTATTAATAGTGTTACTACTACTAGTTACAATTATTAGTATTGTTATTATTATTATTATTATTATTATTACTATTACCATTACTATTAATATTAAATAATATCGAAGAAGCGCACCAATCCGCAATTAAACAAACGAATCAAGATGTCGACGATCCAAAAACCAAACGATATCGACACCACGATCAAACGAAGCCGTAAGATCATCCACGTGCAATGTCATTCCACGCGGATACTGATCGAACGACTATCGGACATATGTAACGCAGAACGCCGTAAAAATCGAGAATCGTCGCACCAACGTAACGTAGAAAAATGAAAGGAGAGAAACAACGTACGAAACTCGCAGCCACTAAAATACGATAAATAAAAAAAAACGATGCACCATCTTCGCGAAAGATCGAAACGATGCAACAACAGGCGTGTCCAGTTCAAAATTGGCCGCACTTCGATCGAACCACGCGCGATCAGGGGTTAGGGTCCGATCGAAGGCGGCCAACTGTCAAACACTTTTCGAAGCACTGCACAGAGAATCGTCACGTGACGCGCAAAGCACCGCACAAAAAACAAAACTGCACCGATCGCGTCTTATTCGAAGCCCAGCTGCATATCCTTCTCTTCTCCCGCGTTTCTTCGGTCTCCAGCGGATGACTTAAGACTAGACGCGGACTTCGCGAGGTGTACGCTACCGACGTCACCGGTCGAGTCTCCGTCCAGCCTCCCCACTATCGATGCCTTCGCCACCCCCACCACTAACGCCCTCGTCATCGCCGCCACCGCTTGCTTTTCCCTCGTCTTTGTACAATTTTTGGGACTGCGCCACGTTCCTCTCCCTCCTCATTTCTCTCTTCTTGCAGATCCTTTTTGGAAGAAACTCTCCTTGCTCTATCTCGCCCCCTCTCTGTCTCCCTTTTCAGCCTTTGATTTTCCTCCGTGTCTGCAAAATCAAAATTATTCGTTAATCGTCGTGGTCCTTCCGCTTCTTTGAATTCTGTAAAGAGTTTTTCCTGAAAATTAGTTTTACGACATTGAGTTTCGTATTCGAATTCGTGGGATCTATTGGATAGGCAAGAACGTAATTTCGGTTATATCCCTCGTTTCTTTCTTCTCGCAGGTCTCTCTCTGTCTCTCTCTTTCCGATATCGCGAGCCTGCCACCGATCTCGTGAGCATTTAATTTTCCTCCGTGCTTAAAAAATCGGAATTATTCGTTAATCGTCCTGATCCTTCAGCTTCTTCGACCTTTGTGAGGAAAGCTTTCTGAAAATGGATTTTGGATCATGGGCTTCCATATTCGAGTTCGTGGATTCGTTGGTATCTGTTGGATAGGCAAGAACGTAATTTCGGTTTCTTAGTGTGAATAAAAACTAAATTTTGTATGCAAAGAATAAACTTCAATCAATTATAAATTTTCCATTTTGCTCATTGGCCTTTTACCAACTTTTCGATTCATAATCTTAATGTTCACGAAAGTAATTAAAAAAAAAAAAA
>JAITYT010001188.1:49050-67133 GCA_025433975.1 Liostenogaster flavolineata
CACACACATATGGTATAACTATCTGTGTTATTCTACAATAAATAAATCGCTATTAATTGAAAATTGAAAGAACGTTATATCACATTATATAATGATTAAAGTTAACAGCTATAATTCTTTTGGAACATTTCATAAATACAAGGTATCTATTAATACAACTACCAGAGTTGATGTCGATCTATACACGTCGAGTATATAAATAAAAAATGTGATAAAAGTTTCTTGATTAGATATCAATGTTGAATCAATCTTCGGTAAATACTTTAAAAAATATATGTATGTTATTTTTAGTACGACAAATTAAATACAAATCAATGCACGTATATAATAATGAGTAATATATTGCTCGTCTTATATTTAAACGTAAAACTTTGATATGAAAGTTTGGCATTGAGTAACTTTAATATTAAAGTTTTTTTCAGAGAAAGTTTGTATAAATGTAATTTCCTTTTATTGAATTAAAAGTAACACTTACATCCTCATAGATACTATGAAGTACGTAACTGGTATATCAAATATCATTTTTTTCGAATTATACTATATTTATATACATATTAGCATATCCGCTTGCAGATTGCACGTTGATAACGTACATTAATTGTTCAGAAATTATGCATTTTGTGTTTTCTAATGACATATAAGGGGCATATAAATAAATACAATAATATTAGTAATGCTAATAATGATAATAATAATAGAGATGATGATAATGATGAAGGAGATTGTGATAATAATTATTATCATACCAATAGTAGTAGCAATAATTGTAATGATAATAACAGTAAATAAGGCAGACAATAAAACAAAAAAGTAGTAGTAGTAGCAGTAGTAGTAGTAGTAGTAGTAGTAGTAGTAGTAGTAATAGTAATAGTAGTACTAGCAGTAATAGAAGTAATAGTAGTAGTTGCAATAACAGCAGCATTGATAATAGCCATCAGAGTAATTATAATAAAAATCCAACGAATAATTTATCAAATACTCTTACATTAAGTAATTATTTCAAAGTTAATAATGAATTTAAATATATGTAAAATATTATGAATAAAAATATTACGTAAAAAAGTATAATACTATTCCATACATTTTACTATAGATAAAAAATAGATATTTTAATTGTAATCTGCACAATTGTTAACATGACACTCTCTTTTGTAATAATTAATTAATATAGTACTTTTCTTCATTGAATGTGAGTAAGTACATTAGTACACGTATCACTCCAATTGTGCTTTTAATATTCAATATAGATTAGTATTTTACAAATAGCAATTCTAATATATAAAGTATTTTCAGTCAAATCTTTAAAAGTTCACATGCTGGTTACTTTAAAAGTACATCATGTAAAAAATACGTTGTAACACAATTGCATTTATAGACCTTACAGACTTGCTTTGTACAATACATTTGATGTCATCGCTCAATATATGATTAATGACACTAACTCAATTTACAAGTTATACTACAAGATTTTGTTTGCAGTGTAAATTATTTATGATTAATTCCTATGTACATCTTATACTTTATACAATATTTCTTCAATATAATATGCATTTAGGTTTACGAAAAGTGACTTTGGGATTATTAATGATCCTTGTTTATTAAATGAGCGAGTGACGTAAATTATTTACACATACTTTAACACAACAGTTATTTTAATATAATTATACGTAACCAAATCTCTAGACAATGCGTAACAATAAATAGTTAGGTACAAATAGACGTAAAATAAGTAAATTTGAACATTGTCTTCTATTAATAATTGCATTATTTGCGCTTTAAAGAAAAAAAAAGGTGTATTTGTGTATATTTTCAACCTTTAAAGGATTTATATCTTGCTATGCAGATAACAAAATGAGGTAAGATGGACAGCTACTCTCTTCATATAAATATGCAATCAGGTGAACGCGGATTTATTTTATTCCTAAACAAAAAAGAGATCACGTTTATTTTCCTAATTGAAATCATATTTTTGTAAGCTTACAGTACATTGGAATTCGGTAAATTCTAGAATATTGTACACGATTACTTTCGAAATCTAATCAATTGAAAAGTTAATAAAAGATTAAATATTAACTAAATTTCCTATTATTAATAAGCTTAATGATGCGCATCAAGCTTTAATTTTATATAAATATTACTAATTTTATAAATTTAACTAAATATATTTTGCTGTGTACCATTTATGTTTTTCTGTTGTCTTAAAATACTCTTGCATGCTATTAAAATAATATATTATCTATTTTTATATCAATTATATTTTTTAATAATAATTTATAAAATATTTTCAATTAAAATTGTTCAATTTTATAAATGAAAATTAACATTCACGTCATGCATCAAAATCTAATATTAAATAAATAAATGTACCTAATAAAACGATTAGAGAGTATCTTGATTGATTAACATTTCCTAGCATTGTATTTTATCCTAGCATTATATATATGTATGTACAATAATGAAATAGTTATTAAAATAAAAATGGATCCAGACAATAGATATTTTAAATCTTTTTTTTGATAAGGAGGAAGATAAATACTAAGTTCATTTAGATTGTAAATTTAAAGACATTTGTATCATAGTATGTATGAATATATATTAAATATGTATAAAAAAAATTTTTTTAATAACTTATTTCATAAGATATTTTTTTCAAAAATTAAACGAATAAATTTACCTATACTTTTCACCTAAACTTTTTAAAGTGTGAAGTATATCGCCAAAAATTTGATTAAAAATTATCATTGAACATATGTATGATATATTGTACATATTAAGAAAAAATGTTACCTAACGTTTAAAGGCACATTATATTTTGCATGCTGTACTTTTCTTGAATGTAATTAAATTATTTAAAATTTCTTTTATTAACTTATCATTTTTATTGAGAATACAATCATCTAACTCATATATATATTTCTTACATAAATAAGAAATATAAAAAACAGCTGCATAATGTACATTTAATATAGAATCCAATATTTATGTACTATGTATTAAGAAAATATATCATGGTTTAATATTAGGCGAATTTCATTCATTTTATATGTAATCTTAAGATGTGTATTTTAAAAATATTATTTTATAAATAATAATTTATAATTTGCTAATATAGAACTGCTTTTTTTTAACTATGATGTTATCGTGTACCTATGTTAAATAAAGTATGAATATGCTGTTATTTAAACGTAATATAAGTAGTTGAATTAAATTTTATGAAAATGAATCATTGTAAAATATAATATTTCAAATAAAGAATAGTATATAAAACATTATCACAGACATTTGCTACTGCTTTAACTCAGTGTTGTTCACATTTAATATTCATAAACATCATGACAATACGTATCTATTTATAAGAATTACTTAAATATGCATTTCAATAAATTTCATTTGGTTATAGTCCTAATCAGATATATTTTAACTATATATAGTTGCATAAGTGTTACCCACGTTTGTAGAATTAAAGTAAGTGTTTTATATACAATTAATAAAAGTATAATATAATACTATAAAATATGTTCAGGATCTGTTAGAGTCAAATTATTTTTGTGTTTTACCTTGCGACCCTGTCTTTTGGATGTCTTTCGTGATGTTTTAGATTCCCTAGAATCTTGTACTTGCTTATTGAGGCCTAATCTGAAACGTATGGGCACCTTTGAATCAAGAGTGCTTTCATCTGTAAATAGATAATAAATAATAAAATATTTAATTTATTCAACAATTTCACATAATATAAGTTTGTGTAACATTTATAATCGAAACTTTCCTTGTGTTTACATATTTACATTTTAAAAGAAAAAATTAAAAAATAGATAATGATTAATAACAAGCATAGAGGAGAGAGGAGGAGAAGAGAGCCAGGATTTCTACCATTATTTTCAGATGGTTTAATTTGAATTAGTCTGTACCTGTACATAGTGCACAATAATTTGTAAAATAGATGAAAAAGGATGATTAAAGAATGAAAATTATATTTTCTTATTTTGAATAATATTTTTTTTTTAATAAAATTAAACGTTACTCTACAAAATAATGGTTTATTTTCTGATCCCCCTAATATAAACAAACTATTCATACCTTCAGAATCATGCAAATCAGATACTGATCGATGAAGTACAGTGACTCGTCTGACATCTTTTTGATTATCTGTAAAATATTAAAATAAATTTAATAATTTTATAAAGTAAATGAAAAATTTTAATATAATTAATACAATTATTATAATAAATTTCTTCTACTCTTAATTAGTCAAAGAAATCATATTTTGCTAAGAAATTACTCAATATTTTTTAATTCACTTTCAAAGTTATTTATACTTTTAATACAAATATATTTACTATTATATTACAAATATATGTACTAAATCTACTTATATATATATATATAATATACATGTATATACATATACATATGTACGTACACTTACGTTTATCGTCACTTTTGATTACGTGCCTCTGATTTACTTTTGCATTATTTTTCACAACTCTGTAAAAAAATAATAATTCTTGTACATTTAAAGTTACAACGGTCTAAAAAATAAATTAAAAATGCTTAATATAGGAAATATCATCTCGAAAGATTTAAATGTCTCATAATTATTAAAACTTTACTCGATACAAAATGTGCAATAATGAAAATAATGTATTAAAATAATTCTTACTCGTTAACAACTCCTTTAAAAGCTGATTGTACAAGTCTTGCAGATTGAATTGATACTGTCCTATTTAACCGTTCAGCTCGTCTTCTACTAAGTTCAGCTCTTAAATCACCTTCTTCGTCCACCGTTATATCTTCAAATATAGCATCTACGTCTTCTTTTGTTACATCTGTAATAATGTCCTTTCGCTTTTTACATTTTTTATCTTTACCAATGCGCTCAGATAAAGGTAATTCATTCTTCAACTTTCCAACTTGATAAATTTCTTTATCGCGTTTTTTTTTCTTTTTTAAAGATCTCTCTTTCTCCACTTTCGGAACATCTACATTAATAGAAGAATTAATAGAACTTGCAATCGGTGATGCATTTTCCATCGTATCTTCCAATTCTTCGAATTCATAAGCTGTATCTAAACATAGATCTGCATCCTGAATTTCATAATCTTCTTCTGGCGATTTATTTATTTTTCTTACATTCGTTAACGTAAGTTCAATAGCGTCTGATGTTTCGGTTTTTTTATTGAAATTGCTTAACTTAATCTTTTTATTCGCATTTATAGGATCTATAGGTTTTGTAGATTCAAATTTTCTTCTCCGTGCTTCTAAAATTGGATCGCTAATAGTATCTGAAGATTCCTTTACATCGCTAGACACAAGTTTCTCAATATTGTCTTCCCTTTTTAGTTTTTCCCTATTTCCTTCTGGAGATGCTCTTCTCTTATGTAACGGAGATGAATCTTTCATATATAATGGACTAACAGTACTTACAGGACTGACAGAACGTGGTCCATGTTTCCTAGGTAACTCTTTGGGCGACCATTTTGGAGATCTTCTTCTTCTGGGCGATAAGTGGGGTGAATTTCTGGGAGATGACCATGGCGATCTACGTGGTGACAATCTTGGTGATCGTAAACGTGGCGATCTACGCGGCGATATTTTAGGTGATCGTAAACGCGGCGATCGTAGACGTGGTGATCCTCTACGCGGAGAAAGTCCTGGAGACCTAGCTCGAGGTGATAATCTTCGCGATGGTGTTATTCGTCTTGGTGAAAGTCTCGGTGACTTAGAACGTGACAATCGTTGATGTGGTGATAACCTAAGTGGAGAAAATCTCGGAGATCTTGATCGAGGGAGCCTAGGTGATCTGGATCGAGATATCATTTTAGGCGAGCGTATTGGCCTTGGAGACCTTGAGCGTGATGATATTCTCGGAGATCTTGATCTTATTGGCTTAGGGGATCTAGAATGTGGCGATAATTTAGGAGATCTGCCTCTCGGTGATAATTTTCTGACGGGCGATCTTCTTACAGGTGACCTGTTTGGAGATCTACGCGGTGATAATCTAGGTGACCTTGGCCAAGGCGATAGCTTTGGTGATCTGATCCTAGGAGAATATCTTGGTGGCGATTTACGCGGTGATCTATACCTTGTTATTTCTCTTTGAGATTTTTTTAATTGTCTCATAGGTGATCTTCTAGGAGACCTTCTTGGTGACTTTTTTCTAGACCTTGATTTAGGTGACAATGATCTACGCTTTTGTATTATTCTGTTTATATTTGGAGATATAGATCTTCTCTCGGTTTTTATATTCATCATTAGAGGTACCACAGAAGAATTATTACTCTCCTTTTTAGCACAAGAGTCTTCCATCCTTTTCTGATCTTGATTTTTAACCAAGTCTTCGCTTTTTTCAAAATTCTTATTTTCATGCTTGTTATTAGATTTTCTATCTTTCTTTTCAATTAGTTTATCTACATTCATCTCTCTTTCCATTTCATCCATCAGACGTTCTAAACTATCTTCTTCCTCGAGATCAGCCATCAAAAGTATATCATCGTCGTCATCATTAATATCGTTAGCATCTTCATTTTTCTGTACATTTTCTATAGTTTTTGTTTCATTTACTATTGTACTTAAAATAACTTCGGAATTATCCTGAACCACAGTATCTGTTTCCCCCGTGTTCGTAACATTTGTATGGCTTTTAGTGTCTTCCTCCTCTGAACCATTTCCACTGTCTTTAAATCGATGAAATTTAGAAACTCCTATAAATATCATTTTACATCTATTATCTAACAAATATTTAAGATTTGAATATTGTAAAATTAAAAAGATTATACGCTTTTAAAAAAAACATTGTTATTAATGTATTCATTGTATGAAAGAATATCTTGATATACCTATTAACCCTGTATCCATAGATGAATCAGTTCTCTCTGTTTTTATAGAACAAGGTAATTCGGTCTGCTGAAATGCAAAATGCTCATCCACAGGAACTATTGCTATCAAATTTGGATTACACGGACTTTGGTAGTACAAATTCTATAAACAAACAAATACAATGATATGAAGACTACAGAAAATAATTAGAATTAATATTTTGTTAACGAAAAATAAAATTAATATATAAATACTTTACTATTCTAAACAAATATTTAGTGTAGTTTAAATTAATGATATGTATCAAGGCTTACGCTATTCTGTCTTTGCTTTATCCTGTTATAGAAATAATTTCGTCTTGGCATTCGTTGATTTTTATAAGATGAACGTGACATTTGTGTAACTTGCGGAACAATTTTTTGTAACTGCAATGGAGGTTGCTTTCTAGGATGTAAAGTATCTTTTGTTCTTAGAGACTGAAGAGCTGCTAATCTTAGTGCTTCTAAATCTTCGTCGTCGTCGTCGTCGTCATCATTGTCATTTTTAAACTTCTGCTGTGGTGCCATAATCATCTAAGAAGAGAATATAAAATTTAGATATCGAATATATAAATATAATATATATTGTTGTATTATATATGTAATTACATATGTAAAATAATTGAATTTACCGATAAGTTGAAGGACATATTTAAAAGGCTGATAATTGTGAAGATAAAAGTCAATATTAAATTAATGTAGCGATTGATATTTTCAACATTGTAAGTTAGGAACACTTGCTTTATGTATACATACGCATATAAAATTGAAACACAGGAATTTTTTTCCAAAGAAATTTGAATGAAACCCTTATTAGTTTCTTTGACTTATTATAAGCAAATATGGTATATCTTTGGAAAAATAAAAGACATCTGAAACTACTCATTTACTATAAAAATATAATCAAATAATTGATAAATTTTGATTACACACACGCATATATACATATGCGCACACACACACTCCTTCTATTTCATTGTTATTTATAATTACGTGTGTACACTATAATTACATACATACACCAAAGACACGTCTATATAAATCAAATCGAACGATCATGTGTGATAATGTTTTTCTTCTAATATCACATACTAATTTCATTGTACATTTTTAATTAAGAACACCTTCCTTCGCCTACTTTTATTTAAACTGAGATACAGATAACAGTATACTCAAATTGCTATAATTCGTTAAAAAATAGCACTTAACTGAATATATTATTAACATAATTTCTACGATATACTTTTTAATGATAGATACACATATATGTATATGAAACGCCTACTGATATTATTCGTTTTACAATAAAATTTAACAATAAATTATGATTTATCTAATACATTTTGTACATTTTATCGATACAAGACTTACTTTTTGGCGATAATCCATCTTATATTGAGCACAGTCGCGAAAAAATGTGTGGTTTTCAGAATAGGCACTATTGTCCAACGTTTGCATTAATACTTCTTGGACGATTCAATGGGAAATCACTTTCAGTTACGTACAATTACGCTTCATATTGAAGTTATATCGCAATATTTAACATTTTCTTTGAATAACTTTGTGATAATTGTAAACTCTGTAGTGTTACACACTTCTTTACCCCCCACTATATATAAATAAAAATGGCGTTAGCGGTCGTGAAAATCAACGACCATAAGTCATAAACGTAACCTAATGAAAGGCAAACCAATGTCTGATTATAAATTCGTGATACAATATATGACGTTTCTCAGATACGAGTATCTTTAATTCAATTTATTAAATTGTATTGATAATCGATGTAGTTCTTTTACGTTCGCATAAATAATAACATCCAATAGTAAACAAATTTTAAGAAAATATATTTTCAAATATAATTCCGTACCTATTAAGTCAATAGGTCATGTATTCTAAATACATGATTATTTTAAACAATGAAAAAATTAGAATCTTAAGCTCCATTCATATGCAAACGGTGTGGTCGAATTAAATGATAGAAACGTAGCAGATTAATTCCAGACTTAAGAATATATATTATTTAGAAAAGATAAAAGAATATAATTGATAAAAATAAACGTGAATTGGAGAAATTGCTAAATTGTTAATAGTTTGTCGGTGAATATATATAAAACTTGAAAGTTCGTGGAAGACGTTGAGTCCGCCATGTTGAATGATTTTATTCGTCGCAAGATTGTGAACCTGAGATTCCTTCCAAAATTTACTACTTCCTTGACTTTTTATCTCTTAGAAGTCTTTTCACGAGGATAATTCTCGCGCGACGATCGAGAAGTAATTTCTTAATTAAAGCACCACAGTGTAATTTCGAAATTACATACATTTAGTTAAGTAAATATACTGTAGTTCACAATTACATTACAAAAATAAAAAATGGAGAACGATATTGGAAGCTTAGTTGATTTATATATTCCAAGAAAGTGGTATGTATCACACGTGTTACTATAAATTATATTGTTAGATTAAGTATTTTCAAAGATAAACTTTTTAATATATAAAGGTGTATATTAATAGCGTATATTAATTTATATTTACTTTATTCTTTAGCTCGTCGAGTAATCGCATCATTCATGCCAAAGACCATGCATCTATTCAATTAACTTTGGCTGAAGTTGATCCAGAAACAGGTCGTATGACTGATGCTTACAAAATGTATGCGATTTGTGGGGCTATTCGTCGTATGGTAAGTTTTTAATATTATTGCATTCATATACGTATCTTATATTATAGACATAACCTCAAATTATATATTAATAAATAAGATTCACTATAATTATTATTATATTTGTTATTATCTGTTACAGGGTGAATCTGATGACTGTTTAGTTCGTCTCACAAAGAATGATGGCATTTTACCTAAAAAATTTTAATGTGAAATAATATTAAAACTCTTTTAATAAAACCAGTAAATATAAAAATGTCTAATAATTTTCCATCCGACTAGTTTATATCGATTTGGGTACATTTGTATACATATTATTATATTAATGTTATATTTGTGTACATATATGCAAACATAGATTAAAATAACATAACAAACATAAATAAAAAAATTAAAGTTGGTAGGAGTGTGTTCGTACTCTACGATTGACTAAGTCGACTAATCGACTGAAGTTATTCAAACGGTCTAGAATGCGCTCTTCGTAAGTATCGTAAGAGAAAGATCCTTGAAAAATGTTCAAGAATGAAATGACGTGGCATTAGTCTGACATCTCTTCAAAAGGTTTGTTTTAGGACGAATTAACAGTTTTTTACGAATACGAATACAAATACGAGATCTAAATAAAGGAGCCCTACATTTTATTAACAGTCGGAGTATTTCTTATATATCTTCTATAAGTTACTATTTTTTTTTCTCATAATTAGAAAGTTACATGCAAATCTTTAAAATTTTATTTGTATGTGAAAAATATTATCTTGCAAAATTTTAGTTATCCTTTCTTTCAAAATATTTCTATTGTAATAGTAGCAGTTGTGAAAATTATGAATTACCAATGTACAGTTTATCTTACGGTTATAGAATTTATTTTAAATATTTATCCTGAGCATATACCATTGGCACACTCAATTATATTATGTAATTTTTAGGATGTAGCGCTTTCGATATAGGTCAAATATAAAGTGAATTATTAATTTAATGTTACAAGTACAACACATCTTATATCTTTAAACATATAATTATTTGCGATGTGTATGATTATACATTTCTCTATACAAAGTGTTAATAGAATATCTATAAATATGTATCATCACAGTAAACAAAGTATTATAGGGTTTTAGGTCATAGGTCACAGGAATTAGGACATAATTTTAAGATATAATACTAAGCAAAAATAACATAAGGGCATAATTAAATATCAATAGAGTTCAGAAGATAATGTTTCGTATTAATATCGATATAAATTGCAACAATTGCGTTTAAAATTAATTGCAATGGATTTCATCTTCTATCGTCATCTTATTGTACTCTTGTGTCTTTTACAAATAAATGTTCATTAATAAATTGCAATAGATTTTTTAATTACGATCGTACGAAGATTTTTATAAGAGTCGTAAAGCTGTATTTCATTTGTATGCTCATCTAAAGCAATTTCTCACGAACATGATCCGTATGCGAGCTATATTATACTTTTATACAAACTCAATGATGTATATCAAACATTTAATACAGGAGTGTCGGATAAGGAATGAACGCGATTAAATCTACGATTTTTAAGAGATGCCATTGCGTCCGTAAGATTCGCCCTCTCGCTAAAAAAGTCTACTATAGGTTGACCTGTCAATGCCGATGCTAAAAATTGTTCAACTGTTATAGACCAATCAGGATCCGTAGAAGCTACGCGTGATGGATTGCCATTTCGATCGGGAGACTGAAAAGTATTTGAATGCATTTATTATATTGCAAGATTATACAACCACAAGATTAAATCTATAACACGGAATATTCATATATTAAAATAATTTAAGTAATTTACCCTTTCCACGACTGAAGATACCTGTTGCTCAGCGGAAGCTGCTATCAATAAGCTATCTTCGGATTCGTCTCGATCGACATAGAACTTTTTTCCAACATCACCCAATTGAAGTAAAAGTGTCCCTGAATTTATTTTAAACTTTGTATTTTTTTTAAGCGATAGTTAAAATAATATTATATTAATAACGTGTATTTACCTATCGAAGCAATACAATGATATGTTTCTTGTTCCACTGGTTGAGAAGGAAACATATCGTAAAGGGTTTTCCATAAAGCTATAAAATGGCTTTGAGACATTTTTGGCACTACTTTTAGGTCTAAGGGACTATCCTTCGATGCGATCATGGAACGCAAACTGCCCATACTTTGTATCTCCCAAGACTGGTCTCCTTGTTGGCTATTTAAACTCATCGAACGTGAGAGCGTATCCGTTGTTGGTTCCTCCGCAATACTAATCGGTATTTCTAAGGAAGCCATACTTTGCTCCATACTATCAAAAAAATCTGTCGCTTCTGCTGCTACTTCGGCTCCATCTGTTCAGTACAGATTTTTTTATACTAGTACCACTATGTTTTTTATAGTACGTATCAATTATTAATCTAGAACAAAGATATGTTTACCCGAATGTGTTGGTGATTCAAAATCAGCAGATGTCAAAAGTGGTGACAAATGTAAAGTATAAAGAAGTTTTAATCTCTGCGTTAAATCTGCTGTTGCTGTCATTCCAATTGCTTGCACCAATTCACGAAAATTTAATAAACCATCGCGGTTACAATCCATTAACTAAAATTATAATAACGTTTACACCTACAGTTATTATAAAAAAGCTTATAATGTTTTATCATCCTTGTGTTTTTTATAAGATTAACTTACACGAAATAAGCGAGCAGAAAGAGATTCGGCTTGTGTACATTTTCCCCATGGTGATAAACCACCGAATAATATCCTAAATAACTCAAAATCTATTTTATAGGCTTCATAAGGAGGTTGTGTAGGATCATATCGATCGGGTTCAGATTTTCTTTGACTCATCAATTCCTCTCTTACTAAACTCAATAATTCCTTTGCATCCATACAATATAATACAACATTACATACTTTGAGTATGCAATATGTAAATATTTGTACATTAATTTAATAAATACATAAATATTACCTGTAATTCTTCCATTGTCATATATTTATCAACAATAATACTCCTTATTACATTTTTTTCTATTCCTTCCTCCAAACTTTGAACTACTCTAAGTCTGTGCTTTAAACGAAGTCTTTCTATTCCTCCGATAGTTAAAGAACCATATCTTGAATATGATTCAAATATTAATGTTTGAACAGATACACTCTGGCATAGGAAACAAAGTATATTAAATAAATTATAATATAAAATTACAATAATGAGATGATTAAATAATTCAATTTATTTATACCTTGTTAGATGTCGCACTATCGATTGGTTTAGGAAGGATAGATCCTTCATTATTATAGACACCTCCTAGATAATCGGTTAACAATTGCATTGCCTCTCCGTCATCACGACAGTTTAGTAGTTTATCCTGATTCCATTCCAATACTGTTAACGCAATCTATTTAAAACAAAGAAATATTTTATTTTCTTTAACTATTGGCCATTTTTATGAATATTAGACCACAATAATATATGTTATCTTACAGAAATAAATCTATATATAAAAATATAAAAATTGAAAGAGGAAAACCATAGCTGATCACGTCGTATATAGTATATATTTTTCTTCATTTTTATATTGTTTAATATATGTAGTATACGGAAATTCGTATAATCAAAAACATTTATCCATGCAAGTACGCGTATACACGATTATTCATTGAAATGTACACGTATCATAGGATATAAAACAGAAGTTCCTTTATTTCAGAGACACAAGTAATAAAAATAATGTTTTGCAACATCAACTTAATATATCTTTAAGTATCGCCACATCACGTCCACATCATAATTTATTATGTTTATACATGTGTATATAAACGAATCCATGTCTCATAACGAGGGAATGAAATATAGGATAGGATATAAAATCCTTTGTAGCACATAAAGTAGATAAATGCATCAGAGTAGTGCAGATAAAACTATTGTTTTCCTTATACGAAAATTTCTTGTAGATTAATTTTATGTTGAATTTCTTATGCAAATACAACCATGTAATAATGATGAAAATGTTATATTAACAAAATATGTTACCTGAAAAATAACTTTAGCACCATCATAGAAAAAACAATCCATAATATTTACGGCGCTACTAGTTGGCATTACACTTAAAAATATTGTTAAAAACCAAGAAAGTGATATGATTTTAATAAGACCAAGTTCTTGTAATCTAGCGTGTAAAGTAGGCAAATGTTCAGCTGCTAATTCCTCTAAAAGTCCTTGGTCGACGAGAGCACCAACTACTCGTCGATCGTAATAATCAGGTAACAATGACTCACAAACGTTGCATAATTGCCAAAAAGCTGATTCTTCTGAACAGTAAATTAATAAAACTGAAGCAACTATATTCATTGCTTGGCAATAACCTACACATAAGAAAAGACAAGCATAATCGTTATAAAGAATGAGATTATTAATTATCTAAAAAGATAAATATTACCGATTTGTGGATTTCTCCATGCATAAGCTGAAAGAACTCTTCTTAAAGCGCTAATGCCAGTATCCGATTGAAATGCGGGATGTTCTGGTAATGATCTATGTAAATCTCTTTCTATTTCTTCATTTGCCTGGCATGATTTACCCAGAGATTGATCTACTAAATATTTATAAAGACCAGAATTCATAGCCATTTCATTTAAAGCACCTTGTAGAAGAAAATTAAATTATACATTTGATTAAATTTATCAACAAATGAATTTATATATTACGTATCACCTTGAGAGTAAGCTTAAAATAAAATTATACTTTTGCTATTGTATTACCTGAAAAAGTCAACCAAACTTCGCCTCTTAGCGTTTGTGGTATCCCTTGAATTACGAGTTTCGCTGTTTCTGTAGTTCTATACATAGTAATACCTCTCCCGTATTCTGCAAAGTGTAATTCCCATTGTTTTTCTTTTGCTTCTTGTTTTAAAGCTGCCTCACTGCTTAATGGAGCTTTAAAGAGTGTCATTAATGGTGGTTGAGGTTTCCATGTTTCAGCAGATTTAGTATCTTCATAAGTATTAGAAGTGTTTTGACTCATACTGTCAGCACTTCTATTTAAATATATAACCATTATCTTATTTTTAAATTATATTCTAGAATTTTTAATATTAAAAATAATCTTATAATAACTTACAAGAATAATAATTTCGATTTTGCCAAGAGTTCTAACATTTTTTGCACTACAAAATCTCTATCGTGTATCTGAGCAAATAAGAATGATGCATGTGTTGTTGTAACTAATATTGATTTATCCACACCAGTACTGCCCTGATTTTCTGCAGGTTCAACGCGTCTCACTTCTCTGAGAGGTATGACTAAGCTTACTAATCTTCTTACCTAATGAATGTTAAATATCGTACTTTAAATCAAATCAGGTACGGCATTAGATATAAGAAAGTAACATTCAAAAAGATCATGTCAGTATGAATACAAAATTGTTCTTTCTAAAATTACAATAAAGCTTAAAAGATTTATCCCATTTTAATATTAAAGAAACATTAATAAGTCATACAGTGAAAATTTTCAATAATCATTATCATTGACATAAATGTTAAATTAAATAATTAAATTGCCAAATGTACATTTTATAGTTTCATTTGCCTCATCGACAGACATAAACTTTTTCGTATGCCATCTTTCCACACAGTTTCTTAGGTTACAGTGATATTTACTCTACTTTCGAAACAGAGATAATTTTGTGATAAATATATTTTTCCCCAAACATATCTTTTGTTGTATGGAGTCCATAAAGTGACATCAATACTACCATCTAACTTCTCAGTACCTGGCAGTCTAAATTGTAATCTATAGACTTCAGAATGTGCACGGGCGTCAAGGTCTCTCTTTAAGAAAGATGGTTTTTTTGGTACATTTTTACTAAAAACAAAATTCCTTTAGGAATAATAAGTACAAGTATAATAAAATAAGAATGAATATACCTTAATTTATTAAGCAAGTCTCTATCTTCGTTAAAACCACTTTTTTCGTCAATAAGTCTGAAAAAAATAGTATCACTAATATTTTGTAATATTGTAATGATCGTTACTAATTAAATGAGATACCTTTTCATAGCGATATTTGTTAATTGTTCCATTAGAGAATAGGTCTCAGATTTGTGCAGAAACATAGAAAAATAATGCTGAAAAAGAAATATTATTGATTTTTATGAAGTAGAATCGATTGTATTTTGAAGCAATCAACGTTAATAGATATTTAATAATGAGTAGAACTCACTTCTTTATTGTCACGCGTTACAACACGTATGCTGTCTGGAAATAATATGGAATTTGTTTTCCCCAGTTCTGTTATATCCGTCCATCTTACAATTAATTTGGTTTCTTTTGCTAATATATAAGCATAAAAGCACATATGATTTACAGACAAATATAGCCATCCTTGTCTAGGTAACCGAGATTTCCAATAACTATAAAAAAAGAAGTATAATACAGTAAGTTAACTGCATTACATTACTGCATGTATTTACTTGTAAAATTACCTGCAAGAATAATAGTTGACCAATTTATCTTCCTTTGGTACATTAAATAATTGGTGAAACTTGAAAGATACTGTCTTGAATGATTCTGGATCTTCCTCTATAAATAATATTAGGATTAGATTGAAAATAATAAATTATACCAAATATTCTACAACTTAATATTTTGAGGAACATACCATCGGCAAATTGACAATCTGGAATATTATTTGCGATGATAGATTGAATTTTACAATGAACAAATTCAGTTATCTCTTCCTCTGTATCAAACGATGTAAGAGTATCCATTAGATTTGAATGAAGCCATGTCCAATCTTGTAAAATTTCTTCGTGAGTTAAAGAACACGCTATCTCTAGAAATGAAAAAAAATAGATTACATATTTAACAAAATGTGCACATAAAAATACAAATCTCTTTAAAACTTATCTTGCCTCGTAAAATTTCAATTAATTCTCAAAATTTTCCATTCTTATAGCGCATTCGTATATTATAAATTATAACTAATACTTAGAAGGATTCTACAATATATTAAAAACAGAAAGCACTTTTGCTTACCCCAATAAACTTCAGATGTTGGTGTTTGATGTAATATTCTAAAGGGTGCTGGCTTAGTATCAAAAACACTATCCAATGTTCCAACCAATATAGAAGTAAGACCCTTTGTCTTTCCATGTCCTTTACGGCGTTGTAAAATAAAATACGCTGTTGTTTGTTCAGTTGTCCTATGCGATACAGATATAAACAATTATTAATACGTATTAAGTGAAGTTCGATACCTAATAATATTTAATTGAAATATTCGATGAAATTTTTTATTTTATTTTAACGAATTTAATTTAAAAAAATCTATTTTTCATTGATATTCCTATTTCGTTTAAAATAGTTTGTAAAATAATTCATTTGTGTATTATATCACACAAATGAAACGTTATTATGTTTAAAAGAATTGTTTCCTAGATCATTTCATTTCTTTAGCATGGTAAGACATACTAGACTCGCAATACATTATCTCATTTTTATTGTACTCGATGCAGTACAATTTTGCACGTACTTAGATATTGCTTTTAAAAGCTTTAAAAACTGACGTGCGATAAATGATAACAGTGAAATAACGATGTAATCTTAATGTAGCCGTTAAAGTAAAAGCAGTCAATAAATAGCACTGTTTACATAGTAATTCGATTTTGAAGAAAAATAGAACTATCACCGAATCAAATATAATGCACGATAAAGAACAATTGAAATCGTATGACGTTCAGGATTAAAACGTGGAAAAAGTCCGTCAGCTGTGGCTGACAGGCGACGTGGATAAAAATTTAAATAGAAGCGTAAATACAGAAGCGTACCAGAAAGCATTGGCTAATAGAACCTCCTGTGGTTTCACCCACATTTCGACTGACGTTGATCCAACACATATGGCACCGACGAGCACTCCTTTTCGCACTTTATCCTGAGCAGTACTCGCACAAATTCTCTTAATATCGTAGTTATTGAATAAGATACATGAGAGAAAGATAAACAGATATGCTAACTTCGTCGCACATTGACCGCCGTTCGCCGCGGTCAGCTGCGTTGTCAAACCAGTCCTGTCATAGAAAAGTAAATGTTACTAAACTTTCCTCTCCATAATGTCAAACGGTATCAGAACTGATAAGCTACGCGATACTGTACGCACAAAGACGTTCGTCTATTCTCGAATATAGAGAGTACACAATTTTAACAGATTTGGTCCTTTTCTGCGGATTCGCTAGAGAAAGCACAGAAAGTGCGATCAATGCCAGTCAAATTATTATCGGGATTGCGGCTGATCGTTAGATCGAATTATTGTCTGCATTTTATTCGATACCAATGCCTTGGTAGTTCGAGCAAGTTGCTCCTGTATTTACTGCGAACTTACCGACAAGCACGTGCTTGTAACACGAACTTACTCACGATTTTATATCAACTGGTATCGCGGGAATGCATCAGGGACTAGTAGGCATGCGCTGTACTTGGTAACTTTACAGTGTTTACAATGATTATTGGCAACGATCATATGCGTACGCACACCCACACGCATGCATACTATTCAAGGGATTCGTGTGTGTGTGTGTG